>JAKSZP010007944.1:0-243291 GCA_022478985.1 Massospora cicadina
TCCACTCTACGTTCTGTATTCATTAAAGTTACTTTTCTTAGTAACCTATTTTTATAATTTAAAAACATCTTCATAGGATATCATGTTCTAAGTTCTTCTAATCAACTACATACCTGTAGTGAGCACCACTTTAAGAATTTTATGGTTCTGGTTATTATTGGCTAATAACCCCTATAAACTTATAACTTGCACAGGTTTGGTTTGTGTGCAATTCATCCATGTTGTATTGTTATTGATATAATCAGTTGATAATAGTATGATGACTATTATCTGTAGAAGAATGTAATTCTTAGATCTCATCCCAATGCTCAGCCAGTATTTCTGCTCAAAATATTTGGGATGCCTCAGAATAGGGATTTTTCCCCCATACTGTCTAACCTAATCTTCTCTGAGATTCCCTGGTGACAGTTTCTCCAGTTTGACACACAATTGGCAGCAATCCCAAATTTGTTCCCACTTCTTCACTGGATCCCCGCTCAGATCCTTACTCTTTTCCTTAAAGATTCTTTTAATTATCGCACACAGCAATAAAGCCCTAGGGAAAGAATAGAAATTTGAAAGCTGATAAAGTTTACTACTTAAACTATATATCAGATGAAAACTATAGAACTGTAAACTATAGAACTGTTAACTATAGAACTGTTTTACTATAAGTGAATTTTAGGGAATTTATAGTAGGGATTTGGTCATCTAACCCTCAGTTGACAACTCTTCAATGAAACAGCAGCCATTGCCATCGAATCACCCATCCTCGTCTCAGCAGCAATGGTCTTCCCCATCCTGGCTAGTATTTGTCATTGGACATCCTTGAGACCTAAACAGAAAGAGTCAGAAAACTTGTCCCTAACGTTTTGTCTCAAACCAAGTGAACCAACCATATTTGGCTAGCAACCTGCTTAGGTAATGGGACTTATTACCCATCAAGGAAAGCCACAAACCAACTGATTGATTTGCTAGTTGCAGGTGGCATCACTCGCCTCGCAACTTACTACTTACATTCCCAATCAGTTGGTGATGAAACCTGACTGATCCCAATTGATACACCTGATAGTTAATCACTATCAGATGTCCCTATTTTGTCAGCAACTCTGCCTGATGAGATCTTAAGCATTTGTCCAGATTGATCCCTGACAAATCTGACCAGGCAAATATATTAAAATCCCTTGAACATAGTTACTCCAAAATCTGGGTCAACTGATTTCCAATTTACCTTGCATTAGGGAATTATTTCCTAGCAATTACTGGTAATCTATCAGGCTAAGAATAAAGGCAATAAAACCCAACACCACCAAATGATGACTGCAATCAAAGAATTTGCCATAAGCTTATGATGCCAATCCACTACTTCTGAAGAGTTTTTGGATCCGCCAAACTCTTCACAAAGACCTGTTTCCCATTCAGCCCCAGAGGACCAGCTTCAGGTCCACCTCCCACTTCATGAAATAATCAGAGAATTAAGCTAATCCACCCCACCAATCTGCTGATAGTTTGGTGCAATTTGGTTGGAATGAGGCCATCTCTGCTAATTGTGATTCTCCATTTTGAGGTGAGGAACTGCCATCCACACAACTGCAAGGCAGCGACCAGGCACTGGACCATCTGGGCCATTTTGCTGAGGGCCAATACAGTCCAAATTAATTTATCAATTTTATCCGCCATTTTGGTGATGTACCTGACCTCTCTACCCATCATGAAACCCCCAATGTACATCAGACAAGGCATAAGGCTTCCCAATAGTCAGATCAATTTGATTCAATTCAATTCATGAAACTGATCAGCATTTCAAAGATTTCAAAAAATTTTATGATTTTCAGAATTTTTATTATGATGAACCAGTATAAGAATGTTTGGAAAAAGAGTCCAAAGGTTACCAACTGCAAACTCAGGAGGATTGGTCATCCTCCTTTCCTCTCTCACCCTTGGAAGATGCCCCATCAAGGCCTGCAGTTGCCCCCATTGCAGTCATTTGGTTTTCTATGGGGCCTTTGGTATGTTCATTAACTTTTATTTTCCTCACAAGAATAATAGGGAATCCCTGTTACAAATGATCAGAACTGCTATGCCCTTGGCATTCTGTGTGACAGTTGAGGTCTATCCTCAGCATCACATTGCCCTGATCTTTGGTAAGACAGGGCAGGCTGTGTCTGTATGTATGGAGGAGGAGGGGGCGTTGGTTTTGGCAAGGACGCCTAAGGGGCCAGAGCTTGGAATAGGCTAAGGAGCAAAATGGGCGTCCAAGTCGGACCAAAATGGAAAACGAGTAAAATGGGTGATTTTGAGATTCAATTTGATTTGAATCAAGAATGGAATGAAACGGGTGCTTGGGAGTTTCGCAGTTTGATTGGGATTCAAAATGGAACTGGCGCGAAACTGTTGAGGATTGAACTGGCATGGAACAATTGAGTAAAGATTCCGCAATCCTGCTGTAGAGTTTACACCAAACATCATTCAAGTTGGCACCATAAGCTTATATTATATTTTATTTTTATTTTAGCTTTTAGCATGTGTATATAGGGAAGGAACTGGGAGCTGGAGGCTTCTCAGTTCTGTTTTTTATCAACTTGGCTAAATATTAAATAAAAGAACCTAAAATTCATATATTTATAATTTGGGTTTATTTTAAAGATATTGCCTAACTGCAGCCATGTTTGGCTTAAATCAACAATAATTGGACTTTGAGAGTGAGCTTGGGAGGGCTATTGCCTCCCTCTATACCTTGTCTTGGAGTCAAGGCATGTTGCTGGGGTTAAGTATACTTGCAACCGTCTTCCAGGGGGTGCTTATCCAATCTTGTAGCACGCGCACCAGGAGAGTAGTATCAGGAGTCCTGTCAGCCCTATGGTCTTTAACATGGATCCTGTTGCCCAACTCATTCGTGGCTCATTGGAAGGAGCCAGTGCGTCACATTAAACAGAACTCATTTACTTTCCTGTCGTTGTGGTGGCAAGCAAAAGAGGTGCCAGAAGAAGTTGTGTTTCCAATGTGGTTTAACCATACTGCAACACTCTTGATGGTGATATTCTCCACCATCTTTTTGCTTCATGAATTATACCAGGTTTTAGAGTGTGTGTCCCAGGATGGTGGGAAAGTGGTAGGGCCTGGGAAGGACAAAGGAAGAATTCCCACAGTTTTAAAATTGGAAGACTTGGAACTGATCCACCAGACGTTTAGCCGGGTTCAGTTTCAGGGACGTTTGACAAAGGCAGCGGGTGGAGAGGATTCGTTTGCCTTGCAGTTAAGTCAGGTTTTGTTGGCACTTCCAGTAAAGCAGTCAAACTGGGTGTGAGAACTTTTAGAAGAGCAGTCAGGGTTACCCGTATCAGTGGAGGAATGTCTGGATTGGATTGACCGTGCAGCATGTCCAGATGAGGCGCAGGATTCGGCCTGGGCGGCGTTACTGCAGTGTGGTCAAGGGAAGAAGTCAGTGGAGGAGTATGGCCAGATGTTCCGCTCATTGGCAAGAGCAGCAAAGGCACCTGAGTCTCAGCTTCAGCGCATGTTTCGCCAAAACTTGCAAGCTGATTTATTAATGGCAATGGCGGCGGTGAAACCTGCAGCGACGTTGGAGGAAGAGGTGGGTTTAGCCTTGCAGGTAGAGCGACAGTTGAGTTTGGTACGGGCCCATCAGGAATTTGTGCGACCCCCAGGGGGATTCTGAGGACAGAGTGGTGGAAGAAGGGCAGGTTCAGAGCCCATACATGGTTCTAAGGGGTTTAGCTATGTGGAGGAAGGAAAGAAGAGTCAAGGAAATCCTGAGGGTAAGGTTGAGGTGTGGGAGACAGGGATTCCCATCGAGATTACCGCTCAGGATCCTGAGGCTCAGAATAAGAAGGCTCCCTATAATTTTCGCAAGAAGCTGGTGAATCCGGTGCCTCAAAATAAACCGCTTACTTCACCTTATCCTTATCTGATTTTGCCCGTCAATGTGCTTGTGGGGGATGAAGGAAGGGATTGCGGTGAAGTTCTAGCTTTGATTGACACTGGAGCTGGGGAAAATTATGTTGAGGAGAAGTGGGCAAGAAGCCATGGATTGTCATTACAGAAGGATGGATGGGTGACGTTGGCAGACGCCTCCAAAAAAAACGGCGGTATGGCGAGTGCAGGCCAAGGTCCTGTTGAGGCAAGGCCCAGAGGTATTCAGGGAGGAGTTTCACGCCGTAACTCACCTGCCACATTCGGTTGTGCTGGGGATGAGATGGTGGCACCATTTCTGCCCACAGTTTGATATGAAGAGAGAGAGGGTTCTGTTGTCGCCTAGAGGTCAGGGGACGTGTGAATGGATGTTTCAGTCCCAAGGTTCGTTGGTGAAGCACATGGGTGGAATCACCTCAAAGGTGCCAGTGGAAGAATTGCCGAGGGATTATCAGGATTTTGCGGAGGTGTTTGAGCCTAAAGGTGATGTGCCTTTTTCGCCTACAGGGGATTTTGCATTTAAATTCCGGTTTAAGGAAGGCTCTGAGTTGCCAAAGGGCTGTCCAGTCTATCCGTTGAATCCATGGGCCTGAGAGGCATTGGAGGATTATGTCCATAAGATGCTGGATATGGGTTTGATTGTGCCTTCCAAGTCGCCGGTGGTTTCGCCAGTCCTGTTGGTTCCCAAGTCAGGGGGGAGTTACGTCCTTGTGTTGATTTCTGACATCTTAATGAGGTGATGGAACCTGACCCCTATCCAATGCCACTCATGGAGAACATTCTGCCCATGATCTCCTGGTGTGGGGTGTTCACCAAATTGGATTTGGTGGACGCTTTCAATCAAATTCCTGTTCGCCCTGAGCACCAGTGGTATATGGCATAAAAATGTCATCTGGGAAACTTCGAGTACAGGGTTATGCCATTTGGGCTATGCAATGCCCCTGCAGTTTTCCAGCGCATGATTGATCATGTATTGGGGGACTTAGTGTGTAGGTGTTGTGTTGCTTATATGGATGACATCCTGGTGTTTTCCAGATTGGCACAGGACCATGTGAGGGATGTGAGAAGTGTGTTGGAGGTGGTTAGGAACGCGGTCTTGAAGTTGAAGCCGTCCAAGTGTGAGTTCAATAAGGAATCGGTGTCCTTCCTAGGGAACGTGGTCCTCCAAGAAGGGATAGCGATCTGTCCTGATAAGTTGCGGGCGGTGCGGGAATGGAAGGCTCCTGGGAATAGGACTGAAGTGCGAAGCTTTTTGGGGGTGGTAAATTTCGTGCGGAGGTTTTCTAGGGATCTGGCCCAATGGGCTGTGCCATTGACAAGACTGACAGGAGACGTGCCGTTCGTTTGGGGGAGGCTGAGGAGAAGGCATTTCAGCAAGTGAAGACGAGTCTGCTGACAGCCCCAGTTCTGGCATACCCTGACCCAAACAAACCATTCGTGGTAGAGACTGACGCGTCAAATTTTGCACTTGGAGACATGGTGTTGCAGGAGGGTAAGGATGGGGTTGAACATCCTGTCTGTTACTTCAGTTGGAAGATGGCACCAGCTGAAACCAACTATCCAGTTTACGATAAGGAACTTTTGGCAATAGTTGCAGCTTTAGGGGAGAGACAACACCACCTATTGTATGCCAGGCACCCGGTTGTCATCTGAATGGACCATCGAGCCTTATAATACTATAAGTCCCCACACCTGATGAACCAGAGGCAGCCCGGTGGCACTTAGAGTTGGTTCAATATGACCTGCGGATTGAATACAAGCTGGGAAAACAAAATATCTTGCCAGATTTATTGAGCCATAATTCTGGACTGGTGTTTTCCGATGAGGAGTTGAGGAAGTTCAATACAGCCATGATGTTGCCACAGAACCTGTTTGCAACGATCCAGGGCTGGAGAGAAGGAATGGCAGGAAGAATCCGGACTGCACAGCAAAGATGTGAGCTGGGCCAACGGATAAGAGAAGAGACAGGAGAAGGTGAGGCAAGCAGGGGGCATGCGGGATTGTCAGTTCAGGGTGGTATCATATGCCATGAGGGAAGAATTTGGGTCCCTGTGAAGAGTCTGCAACAAGAGGTAATGGCAGCTAATCACGACCATCCTCTGTCAGGTCATCCTGGTCAAGAAAAGACGTTAGATCTTGTTCGCCGTCACTATTTGTGGAGAGGTGTGGGTGCGGCGGTGCAGAAGTATGTTTCGCGTTGTGTGGTTTGCGCCAGGGCAAAGGCCCAACGGGTGGCACCAGGGGGAAATTGAAGCTGCTTCAAATTCCTTCTAGTCCATGGTCCTCAGTGAGTGTGGACTTCATCACAGGACTGCCCAAGTCACAGGGGATGGATGCATCGATGGTGGTGGTGGATCGCCTGACTAAATATGCAGAGTTTTTCCCTTGTCAGTCAACCATTTCTGCAAAGGTGGCAGGACAGATTTTTGTAAATGAGGTTTTCTCCAGACATGGGGTGCCTGAAGAGATTGTGTCGGATCGTGGTCCACAATTTACATCTAAATTTTGGCTCCACATGTTGGGGAATCTAAAGATCAAGGCTTGCCATTCGTCAGCATACCATCCTCAGTCAGACGGCCAAACTGAGAGAGTAAATCAGATATTGGAGCAATATTTAAGGTGCTATGTCTCAGGGCGGCAGGATGACTGGGTATATTGGGTGAAGCTGGCTCAATTTGCTTATAACAATCATAAGCATTCATCCTCAGGTATGACCCCATTTTTCGCAAATCACGGCCAACACCCAGAGGGTATGGGGCCCAGGGAGCAAGGTCGGAATCCAGCAGCAGATGAGCTGTCGCGAGATACCGAGACACCCTGGAGCTCCTGAAGAAGAATTTGGTGGTGGCGGTCGCGGCTCAGAAGAGGAAGGTGGACTGGCATAGATCTGAAGGTAGAGCTTTCAAGAGAGGTGATTGGGTCTTGGTGAATGCTTGGAACTATGCCTTGCCTGTAAGGAGCCAGAAATTGGGGCCGGTGGCGTTGGGCCCATATCAGGTAGTGAGGGCGGTGAACGAGGTGGCATTTGAGCTGAAGCTCCCAGAAGGGTCAAGAGCCCATCCGGTGTTGCTTGTATCGCAGTTCAAGCCATTCTTTGGCTAGCCTCCTGAAAGGGTTTCTCCTTTATTTCCAGCTGGAGGAGGATCCAAAGAGTATGAAGTTGAGGAGATTCTCGACACCAAAGTGGTGCGAGGACGTCATTCATTCTTGGTAAGTTGGGTGGGTCATCCTATTGAGGAGTCCACATGGCAGTCAGCTAGGGATTGTGCCCAATGTCCTGAGAAAATCCAAGAGTTCTTCCTGTCTAGGGGGGTGATGTGACAGTTGAGGTCTATCCTCATCATCACATTGCCCTGATCTTTGGTAAGACAGGGCAGGCTGTGTCTGTATGTATGGAGGAGGAGGGGGCATTGGTTCTGGCAAGGATGCCTAAGGGGCCGGAGCTTGGAGTAGGCCAAGGAGCAAGATGGGCGTCTAAGTTGGAACAAGACGGAAAACGAGTAAAATGGGTAGTTTCGAGATTCAATTTGGATTTGAATCAAGAATGGAATGAAACGGGTGCTTGGGAGTTTCGCAGTTTGATTAGGATTTGAAATGGAACTGGCGCGGAACCGTTGAGGATCAGAACTGGCATGGAACCATTGAGTAAAGATTCCGCGATCCTGCTGTAAAGTTTACTAAACATCATTCAAGCTGGCACCATAAGCTTATATTATATTTTATTTTAGCTTTTAACATGTGTATATAGGGAAGGAACTGGGAGCTGGAGGCTCCTCAGTTCTGTTTTCTATCAACTTGGCTAAATATTAAACAAAGGAACCTAAAATTCATATATTTATAATTTGGGTTTATTTTAAAGATATTGCCTAACTGCAGCCATGTTTGGCTTAAATCAACAAGAATTGGACTTTGAGAGTGAGCTTGGGAGGGCTATTACCTCCCTCTATACCTTGTCTTGGAGTCAAGGCATGTTGCTGGGGTTGAGTATACTTGCAACTGTCTTCCAGGGAGTGCTTGTCCAATCTTGTAGCGCGCACACCAGGAGAGTAGTATCAGGAGTCCTGTCAGCCCTATGGTCTCTAACATGGATCCTGTTGCCCAACTCATTCGTGGCTCATTGGAAGGAGCCAGTGCGTTACACTGGCCAATTCTCAGTGGAACCCTGCAAATTGGGGTAACACAATTTTGAATATTTTATGGGCAACTAAACCAATATTCAGTAGTTAGATTACTCTGACCACAATGCAGACCATGAGGCATCCATCATATAGTACACCCTCAGCCATGACCAGGTCCATTCAAGCACCTATGTAGGATCACCCACTTTTATAAGCATGGCGGGGGTCCCCCAAGGTGAAATAATTTTATTGAATGGTTATTGGCTAAAATTTTTTAAATTGTTACCCCATGGGTACATCTTAGCTAACTATAATTCCCCATCCATCATTCAACCTAAGTGAAGCAAGTTTTCTGAGCTTTGATAGGCTAAAATTACACTTTATTTAATTTGGAATTCCCCAAGCTATCTGAATGTCAAGCCTCAACACCTTAAATACTATTGTCAATTTATTATATATATTCCCTTTTTTGCCCTGTGAAGCACATAATAAAAAACCCTAAAACCAAAGCCACTTAATATATATTTATTTCTTTGTTTTCATAAAACTGGTGAGACAAGCCCCTCACTTATATTGTTGGATTTGAGGCTAATGGCACCAGTGAGCCTTTTTCCCACCCCAAATCCAACAAGTGGTGCTCACTACAGGGGAGCCTGTACAACACAAAAATGGTATAATAATGGAGGCTGTTGGGGGTTATAACCCATCTAGCCTTTTCACTGACATTAACCCTAGGATAGCACTTATGGAACAACAGCTATCCAGTGCATTGTCTCACTTTAAACGGCTCAAGCAGCACTCATCTCAATGCCCAGCTATACAAAAACCCCTCTCCAAGACAAATTCACACCTGGTGAGGGCAGTATTGCCTCCTTCCTCTATATTTATGAATTTATGATGAAAGGAGAAACTGACCAACAATTAATTAGTACATTCTTTCCTTCTTAAACTGTTTAGCTTAAGAGATAATATCCCCACCATGGTCAACCTCAGCACTTGGGCATGGGTTAAGCAAGCTCTTCTTGATGAACTTGGCTCCAAAAGAGTTTGCAATGTCAAAAACAGGCCTTTATGTGCCTTAGTCTGCAAAAGGGAGAATCGATTACCTCTTTTGTTGAGCGCTTCTATACTAAAGCTCAACCTCTGTTGCTTGCCCAAATGCTCTCTATCAATGATGCAATTTCAGCTATCTTTGCTGGCTTAGCATCTCATCCCTCCTTGAAAATGTATCTCTTTTCCATAAAGCGCACTTTCACAACTGTACGAGATATCAAGGAGGCTTTATTAGTGGTTGCTGATATCTATGAGCTTGACCCTACACAAGGACCTTTGAGTCAAGCACCTATGCCAACCAATTTAGCTTCTACTATGGCTGTTTCTCTCTAGTAAACCTGCTCTTGTGGAGTTGCCAGAACAAACTGCTACTTCTTCCAATAACAATAAGCAGATGGTAATGGCTGTGACAGGGCAGTGCTCCCTTTTGTCTTCAATTCAAAACACTCAGTTGATGAGAGCAGTCGTCCCTTTTCCTTGCCCATCTTCTTCAGAGTGGCCTTCACAAGTGGTCCCAAAGCTGGCTCCCAAGCTTAAACCCCTCTCTTGGGTCCCAATCGCTCCCACAAATAATGGGTTAAATGGCCTGGTCACAAAGGCTAAACCGCCTGTTTCACAAAACCCAGCCACTGAAAGACCCAAATCTGTTGAAGCTAAAGCATCCACCTCTACAGTGCTATCCCCCTCAACCTCTCATCCATCTAACTCTAGTCTGAAGCCTATCTCCATGAGGCAGCACCAACCCCCTACTTTGAAGGTTGAAACTTGAGCTGTGGCAATTCCAATGCCTCACCCAAAATTTAATAAGGTGGAGGAACAACCCCAGGACCTATCATCCCATAAGGGAAGTCCTGAACCTACCCCACCACCTATGGGCTCCCAAACCTGCAATGATAACCCCTCTGATGATGAGTCTGAAGGGGGTATAAGAATCCAAGGATCACTCGCTTGTTTATTTTTATCCTGCACATTTATTCAGGACAAAGTTCCATAAATTAATCCTTGATAGTGCCAGTGGTTTACGGTATTCAGACCATTCAAAAACTCACTGGACTTATTATAATTTCCCTGACTCTTCCAGCCAATTTTAGGCGTAATTTCCCTTCATGTTTGGAAACTTCTTCCGAGGCAGGTAGATATACAAGCTGTGGATTTGGCGCATCCAGCTTGTTGACACTTCCTAAAGAAAGGATTCAATGAGAAAACCAGGAAAGCGATGAAATAAATATATCTTTTATTATATGGTATTTATTAGATAATCAGTCATTAGCCCATGCGCTGGTATTTATACCTCTAAGGGCATCTTCTGGCTACATTTGAGCACAAAATTTCAACAGATACTTTACCAACTCAGTTTGACCCTTGAACTGATATGACTAACACCTTTTCTTAGGTTTATTGGTAGCAAAATACTTTCAAATTGGAGTATTTCAGGGACAAAAATTGCAATAAGAGCATTCAAAATTGTCCTAGGATCTTCTTGATTTGAGTTTCATCATACTTCTGATGAAACACTCCTTCTGTGAAATTCTTGCATCGATTAAAGTAGATGATGTATCCCTAATTGGGACATCATTAGGCCTCTCTCTCAATAGCACTAGGTACTCCTCTTTGGGCAGTCCATGTGCAAGTGCTATTATGCCAATTATGCGGATCAATATATGAATTTCGCCCTAGGGTAGGAAATTGATTACATTTTTCATTTGTCTGATGGTCCATGGGACTTTTAAATGTTAACTTCAGGTTGTTCTTAAACGATTTTGTATACAAGTTGTTTGATTGTGTTCCCAATAATTGGGACCAATTGCTGAGATTTGATGCATAGGAAATCAGCTATAATATTCAAACATATTTGGCCCAAGCATTTTGATAAAATACTTGATTGAATTGACATTGAGATATTCAGCCCTAATTATATAATTGCAATTGGCTTTAAGGTGTTAGCTCAAGCATTGAAAGGATAATTGGCCTGATCTGATGGTTGGCAAAGGTTTATTTTTGAGTCAACCACCAGAATCTGACATTTGCCCCTCTTGACTCAAACATAAGCCTTAAGATTCTTAATTAGCCTTCATTGGTCTGTTAGCGTCAGCCTGATTGCCCAATGAGCATGGAGTTGGGTTTTCTATTTGGTAATTTTGGCCCAAACGCCTGATAAGTCTAAAGTATAATTTTCTTATTGTTAATTTCGGCCCAAATGTCCATCAAGTCTGAAGTTGGATCCTCACCCCAAACTCAAGTGCAAACTAAAGTATTAATTATAATAAAACTATTATATTTAAATATTTTTTTGTTTCTTTTTTTCATTTTTCTTTTCTTTTCTTTTTTACTTTTTCTTTTCTTAATTGGCCCACTTATTAAACCTTCTTAGGAATTTTGCATGGACTTAGTTGTATATATGGCCAGTCCTAATATCCTTGATTGTGTATATGAACTTAGATGTTTTCTCAATCACTTTGAATGGCCTGACCCAGATGTGATCTAACTTTTGCAATCAGCCCAATCCGTGGATGTTGCAAAATAGAACTTCGTCATTAACTTTGAATTCAACCAGTGAGTAGCAATTCTCTAAGTCCTTTTGATGTTTGGCCTTTTTCTCAGAAAAACCGTTGTCAAAGGCTTGATCTTATAGTTTGATTAAAGCATCTGAAAGCTTCTTGACATACTGAGGATAAGTGTTTTCGCCAGGATCTTCAAAGACCAAATATATTAGCGTTGGTAGGACTGGGTGTCTACCATATGATACTTGAAACAGAGACATCCTGTTTGATGAATGGTAGGAGATATTGTAAGTTAAGACTGCTAAACTTAGATAAGTACTCCATTCAGATGGTTTGGCCAATGTTAATTTCCTGATAATGTTCACCAATGTCCCATTTGCGCACTCAACAGTCCCATTAGTTTTAGGGTAATAGGGAGCAGAAAGCACACCTCATACTCCCATTAGTTGGTTGAGCTTGGCAAAGATATTGATGGTAAAGTTGGTTCTGTTATTGATCAGAATACCCTGGGGACATCCATGTTTGTGGATGATGTTTTCAAGGACAAACTTGGCAGTAGTTGCCGCTCCAGCTTCCCAAATACCTTGGCCTTGACCCAATTAATCAAGTAGTTGATGGCTACAATTATGTACTTGGCCTTTGTATTGCTTGTTGAAAGTGGGCTGACAACATTGATAGTTACAGTGTGCCAGGCAAAGTTGTTCCAAACAAACTGGTAAGATGTGCTTTTTCAGAACGGTTTTTTACCTTGGCACTCTTCACAGCATTCTAGCGTTTCTTGGATGTCAAAATGCATTGACTCCCAATAGTAGAATTGCTTCAGGTGCTCTTTCATTTTCTTAAATCTGCCATACCCTATGGCCTTATGTGCTGCCATTATTAGGTCTGTTTAGGCTGATGGTCTTGGGAAAATATACTTTTTATCCTCAAGGATCTTTTAAAGCATCCTGTTTTTGATGTTTGTATTTTTTTGTAGATACAATAACATTTTTGGATGGATTTGGGCTCATCTTGATACTCTCCACTGATCATTTATATAAACAACTCATCATTAGCCTGACTAAGTGTTGCAATGGTGGGTAGTCAGGATAGACAGTCAGCGTTTTGGTGTTTTGCCCCAGCTTGATGCTTGATGGTGTAGTCATAAGCTTGAAGCTCTAATTCCCAGCGGGCTAATCAGCCCTCAGGTTCTCTTAAGTTGTTTAACCATCTTAGTAAAGCATGATTGGTAACAACTTTAAAATGAGTGCCATGAAGGTAGACCTGAAATTTCTTGCAATCATATATGACGGCTAAGCATATTCATTACATCAACATGTAGTTCCTTTCATGAACATTTAAGGTCTGACTAGTGAAGGCAACTGGATGTTCTTCACCATCTTATCCAACTTGGGATAACATGGCCCCCACTGCTGTTCAGGATGCATCAGTTTGGACAATAAATTTGCGATCAAAGTCTGGGTGTTGAAGAACAGGTGCGCCTAATAGGGCCAATTAAGTTGTCAAATGCATCCTGGCAAGCTGGAGTCCAGTTTAATGGGACCTTATCTTTAGCAGATAGAAAGGCGGCTCTCCAAGTTGTGTAAAGTTAGCAATAAATTGGTGATAGTACCTGATCATGCCTAAGAATACTTGAATACTGCACTTGGATTCAGGCCATTTCATTTTGGAGGTGGCATCCAGCTTAGAGGATTGGGGCCAAAGACCCACTTTATCAATCACAAATCCGAGGTATTCCAGTTGGTCTTTGAAAAACTGACATTTTCTGGGCGTGATTTATAAGTTTGCAGCAGCTAGCCTTCTGAAAACCTCCTCTAAGTGTTCCAGGTAGTCATCAAAAGTGCGGCTAAAAACATTGATATCATCAAGGTACACTATATACATGACAATTTCAAATAACCCAGGATTGTGTCCATTGCCATTTGGAATGTAACCAGGGCATTGCAGAGCCCTTGAGGCATTCTCATTAGCTGGAATAGGCCCTCTTGGGTTATAATTGCACATTTCTTGCACTCCTCTTTGGGAAAGATCTATTTGCCAATATCCGCTGATAAGGTCCATTTCCAAGAAGAACTTTGCACCCCCTAGCCTATCCAAGGTGTCATCAATTTGTGGCAGTTGGTACAAGTCCTTCTTTGTTATGTTGTTTAACCTTCAATAATTAATTACTATTAGGTTGCTTCCATCCTTTTTCTTCACTCTTAAAATTGGTGCTACCCATGGACTTTTTTAAGGGACTAGCATGCCACAATTGAGGAGTTCCTTAATCTCCTTGGATACTGCATCTTCTGATGATTTTGAGCATCTAATCAGGCGTAATCAAATAGGTTTATGATCCTCAGTATTGATTTTGTGGGTGACACCCTTAGCACATCCCAAGTTGAAATCATCTTGTGTGAATATTTCCCAATATTTAAAAAATAACTCCTGATCTTGGCCTTTCTCAGAGTTAGTCAGGTTGCTTAAATTGGCCATAGGGACAACATTGTTTATGCTGAGTAGGTCCTTATTAAGGAGCTAAATTTGACAAAAGTTCCAAACTTATGGAATGAGTGAATTTTTGTGGTAGAAAACAGATGCAAAAAAAGATTTTTTGATGTCACTTAATGGAGATGGGTCAATTTTGCAGGTTTGCACATAAGATATGTATTTCTTTGTGGCCCAGAATGATAATACCAGGGGCAAAGTTTGGTTCAAATTGAGATTTAGACCATAGTTGATATACTTTACTATAAAGTCCTTTTGGGATAAAAATTGTTAGCTCTGTCAGGATGATTACTTGTTCTCTGATTGGTATAGTGATGATCTGATTTAATTGAAGTGGAATGCCATTTGACTCATCAATCTGTGTGGGAAGTGGTTTTATCTTTGATCATGCTTTGAAATACTTAATCAAGATGACTCCATCTTTGTAGGCCAGATTTATGAATAGGCTGGTTTTTTTTATCAACTGCCTTATCATGGTTATAGTAAAGTGGAATAGCCTGGCTAAGAATGGTGAGAGTATCATCCTTATGATTGGTAACAATTCTATATCTTCTTATTAAATCAGTCCCAATTAGGATATCATAGTTCACATTCATCAATACTATAGCAGGTGCTGTCACTACAATAGATCCAAATCTGAAAGGTAGGGTACTGTATGCACCCAGCAATTTAGTTGTATGTGCTCCCACTGTTCCATATTCCTGACAGTGGGCAACATCAGGCGCAATTTTCAGTTTTTTAACCAACTTTGTGCTGACTATATTAATAGGATCACCACTATTGATGATGGCCCAAACCTGCACCTTGTTTGCTGCTATGTCCACATAAGTACATTCAGAGTAGTTTTCAGAGGTATTTATTGTATGAATGCTGTGATTGCTGCCCGATTCCAGGTTTGATTTTAGGCTTGAGCAAATATCTGAGAAGTTATCTGCTAAGGTCTTCATGGGAATAGCTACTTGAATGTTGTTAAGCTTAGGTAGGTCAGTCAAACATCTGGGTTGGAGGTCTAAACTCTGATCAATAATCTGCTTTGCGTAAGGTTTTGATACTTCTTGGTCTTATTTGGTAGTTTCAAGGGTCTAGTTGCTTTTGCTGTGGCCTGAGTAGTGATCATCATGACATCATTAGCCATGATATGGTGGAGGTTATCTTTAGCAACATCTTTGGCCCTAAAGAGCTCATCAGGGTCAGGTGGAATGGTTTGAAAATTAGTGGGGTTAGAGCATTCCGCCTCCACTCCACCTGCTCTTTTCCCACCTCACTGTCACTGTTGATTCCTAGAGAAAAGTTGACCCCAGGCTTTTTTTTGGACCATCTGTAGCATTGTCTATCAAAATGCCATTTTAATCACAGTTATGACATATAATCTGCCCTGTTTGCTGTTTTTGCTCAAATTTTTGGTTCATATTTTAAAAAATTTTCCCCTGGTTGGACATAGTTTTGCTTTTTGGGCCCAAAAATTGGGATTTTTGCTGATCTTTTGTCCAATTAGTGTAATGGAATAAAAACCCCAGTTCCAACTACCATATAATTGAACAATACTTTGGTGCACCAACAGTCAACAAAAGCATCCTAACTGAGTAGGGAGGGGTTTGGGGCACCAACAGCGCCAAACATTCACCTACTATTGGTTGGTTATTCCAAATCCTCTGGGGGAATTGGTCCAAAACCAACTGACTCAAAAAAACTCCTTGACAAGGGAAAAGACCAACAGGTAAGTGAGGTATGCAAACCCTGAAACAACCTTTATTTTATTATGGTTAATAAAATGACCCGCTGACCAGAGCTCATTTGAGGAGCAACCAACAATTCTCCCCAGGGAAGAGACATGCTAGGGGGAAAATTCCAAAATGAACTTTGGAATGGGCAGGTGCGCCTTATGAAGGCAGCACTTTGGGGGCCTCACCTGAGTTGTAGATTAGGCTTGTGCAAGCCTAATCAATAGCTTGGGTGAGGCACAACCCAACGCCCAAAACAACCAAACCAAAAATTATTTTAAAATTTTAAAACATATCAAAAAACATTTTAAAATTGCTCTGACTCAAATTCAGAAAATCTGAATCTGAGTTGGAATGTAATGAACAAGACAAACTCATCTGTTACATCACCGCCCACTAAAGGAGGACCCCTCCCTGAAGAGGGGCCCCACAGCAGACAGCCGCTATGATGAGGGCTTCCTGGGGCGAGTTACCCTAAGCCCCAGGAAAATTAGCCCCAATAAACTCCAGGCCCCTCAAGGAAATGACAAATGGTGAGAGCAAATTGGGACTGGGCTGCTGGAATCAGCCCACCTGGCACAAGGATGCATGCCAGCACGTGGCTGTGTTGTGCCCCCCTCTCAGGCTCCCATTGGTGATGGTCTTCCCATCCCAACTGGGAAGGCGCTTTTGTCAAGAAAATGTGAGATGGGCATCTGGTCCAGCGCGGCTGAATGGCCCTGGCCTGAGGCCACACTCCCAGCACTTGGCTTCATTGTGCCCCCCTCCCAAGCTCCCATTGGTGATGGTCTTCCCATCCTGACCAGGAAGGCACTTTTTCCAAGAAAATGCAAGAGGGGTGCGCGGTGCAGCGCGGCTGGACGTCCAACCCCTTTCTGAGTGGACCATCCGTAGGTGAGGGAGCCCTGCTGGGCAGGTCCCCTCAGTGCCACCGAATCCCTAATGGGTGGGAGGGCCCACCAGGAAATTAAACTGATGGTCACTTCAGATCCAGGGTTGGCCATCAGTCACTGGCTCCCACCGGTGCTAGTTCCTCGACAACTGGGACCAAGTGACCACTGAGGTCGGACCAAACTGAGGATCAGCAGCATGCAGCGCACAATGACTTCAGAATAATGTAACAGATTGAAAACCCCCAGTTCCAACTGCCATATAATTGAACAATCTTCAGTGCACTGACAGTCAACTGAAGCATCCTAACTGAGTAGGAGGGGTTTGGGGCACCAACAGCGCCAAACATTCACTTACTATTGGTTGGTTATGCCAAATCCTCTGGGGGAATTGGTCCAAAACCAACTGACTCAAAAAACTCCTTGACTAGGGAAAAGACCAACAGGTAAGTGAGGTATGCAAACCCCAAAACAACCTTTATTTTATTATGGTTAATAAAATGACCCGCTGACCAGAGCTCATTTGAGGAGCAACCAACAATTCTCCCCAGGGAAGAGACATGCTAGGGGAAAATTCCAAAGTGAACTTTGGAATGGGCAGGTGCGCCTTATTAAGGCAGCACTTTGGGGGCCTCACCCAAGCTATTGATTAGGCTTGCACAGGCCTAATCTACAACTCAGGGGGCACAACCCAACGCCCAAAACAACCAAACCAAAAATCACTTTAAATTTTAAAATGAATCAAAAACATTTTAAAATTGCTCTGACTCAAATTCAGAAAATCCAAATCTAAATTGGAATGTAACAAAAGAGACAGACTCATCTGTTACAATTTTAGGGGTATTGAAATTATGGGAACAGCTTCTTAAGTAATTGGTAAGCTCTTGGATTTCCAGACTTCCATTGAATTCAGGCAACATGACATTGTGCAGTTCACATAAGGGCATAATCACGTGCTCCATTGCAATCTTAACATCAAACTTATCTATTGCATTGCACCCACGCAGAACTTGTGCCTCATGGAAAAATCTATCCACAAAGTCCTTAATAGTCTCATTCTGCTTAATTTCAATATTAAAAAGCTCTCTTTTTCAGGTTTCTAATTTCTCAGGCCCTCCAAACTGTTTTCTTATTGCAACTTTGGCATCCATATAGGACCAATCATTGCCCAAATAGGGCATAATGAGGTCACAGCTATGGACATCAAGTGAGTTAATCAGTGCCAATTTTTTTGCATGGTCTGATGCTCCTCTCATTGCTTTTTCAAATAACTCAAGGAAAGAGTGAACGTTTCCATCTTTATTAAAATTTGGCAAATTCAATGGCTTGAAGTTATCTCACCCTGTTTTGGGCATATGGGTTGTGCTTCTTCTTGAATGTCTTGGTGTATCATTGCCATAATTGGCCCTCTTTCTCGTTGGGAAGTATCTGGAGTTAGGATTGATGCTAGGACTCTAGGCATAAAACAGATGTTTGAAATATCAGTCTCTGCATCAGTGTCAAATTCCAATGATTTGATTTCATGATATTGCTCCAAACTACTGGATTCTGACACCTGAATTCAGCCCTTAGTTACTTTTCCAGGCTGTTTTTTGGCTGAATAAGCGGAGCTTTTTCCTATTTCTTTTTTGTTGAGGTTGGGTGAGCACTGGCAGCCTTTCATTTTGAGGTATTCAAATTCTTTTTAAGGTTGTCATACTCCTATTTGAATAAAGCTTGATTGGTTGTTATGCTTTAAATATCTTTGTCCATACTATCTTCTTGGGAATTTGTAGTTGATAATTACATTCTGAGTTCTCTTACTTTTTCCGAGTAATTTTGGTATTTCTGGCCTACAATATCAACACAGAAGTCCAAAGTTTAGAAAATTCCTCTTTGATCTGGGCATACTCTTCATCCCTATTCAGGATGACTGGTTTTTCTGCAAGGTCCTCAACGTTTTTTTATAGTATCCAGCTCAGCCTGAACATACTCTTCAAAGTCATCAACTTTTACATTTAACTACAGGTGATTTCTTTGACCCAAAGTGGCATGTATGGTAAGTCATTCTGATTGAGACAATAGGTAATCCAATTGGGTTTCAGTTTTTGATAGCGGTTATGCATGGTTTGTAACCATTTTTGTGATAGCCCATGGTGAGAAAGAACCTCTGCGGCTATCTTTGGCACTCCTTTGTTCAGAAGCTCCTCAAGGGTGTTTAATATCCCATGAGCTTCATTGACAAGTCCCATACTATCAACAATTGCCTTTCAGACTTCAGCAAAACTGGAACTTAGTTTGTCCAATAGGGCACTTTGGGAAGATTGTTCCTCCCCTTGCACATAGTATATTTCCATAATTTCCAGATTTTGTCTAGCAATGATTCGCTGGGTATGCTTAATTAAGAGTTGAACAAAATTAACCAGAAATTCATTAGTTTCTTGACTGTCTGTGAGACGTCTGGCAAGAGATGCCATGGCTGCATCGCAGTACTTCATATATATCTCCATCTTGAGTACCTGATCCATAAAGTAGTAGAACAGGGCTCTAGTACTAAAAAAAAGGTAGTAGAACAGGCCAAAGGAGGGATTGATTTGTGGAGTACCAATTCTAAAGCCCTTATATAGAGTTTCCACTATGGCTTTTACGCTTTCAGATGTAAGATCAATCAGGCTTGTTTTATCTGAATGAGCTCCCCTCTGTATTAAGATCCAAAGA
Organism: Massospora cicadina; assembly: GCA_022478985.1. Classification (NCBI taxonomy): domain Eukaryota; kingdom Fungi; phylum Entomophthoromycota; class Entomophthoromycetes; order Entomophthorales; family Entomophthoraceae; genus Massospora; species Massospora cicadina. Next base: position 19,380 of record JAKSZP010007944.1, read on the forward strand.
GTAGGAGGTACCTGCTTCAGAGCCTTAGCGGCTGATATTAAAATAATCTGAGATTTCTTTGTCACTAGTTTCAATCTCATTGTCACTTTCTCATCTGGCCAAATCTGCCAGGAATTGGTTATGGGAATCCATTTTGGAGAGTGTAACCAGCTTTGAGTGAGCACCAGTTGTGAGAATCTGAGGATTGCTCACGTGTTTATTATTTTCCTGCACATTTATTTGGGACAAAATTCCATAGATTGATCCTTAATAGTGCCAGTGGTTTACGGTATTTGGACCATTTGAAAACTCACTAAACTTATTATAATTGCCCTGACTCTTTCAGCCAGTTTTGGGCATAATTTTCCCTTCATGTTCAGGAACTTCTTCCAAGGCAGGTAGATATACAAGCTGTGGATTTGGCGCATCCAGATTGTTGACACTTCTCCAAAGAAAGGATTCAATGAGAAAACCAGGAAAGCGATGAAATAAATATATCTTTTATTATATGGTATTTATTAGATAATCAGTCATTAGGCCAGGCGCTGGTATTTATACCTCTAGGGCATCTCCTGGCCACATTTGAGCACAAAAATTCAACAGATATCTTACCACCTCAGTTTGGACCTTGAACTGATATGACTGACACCTTTTCTTAGGTTTATTGGTAGCAAAATACTCTCAAAATTAGAGGATTTCAGGGACAAAAATTGCAATAAGAACATTCAAAATTGTCCTAGAATCTTCTTGATTTGAGTTTCACCATACTTCTGATGAAACACCCCTTCTGTGAAATTCTTGCATCGATTAAAGTAGATGATGTATCCCTAATTGGGACATCATCAGGCCTCTCTCTCAATAGCACTAGGTACTCCTCTTTGGGCAGTCCATGTGCAAGTGCTATCATGCTGATTACATGGATCAACATATGAATTTCGCCCTAGGGTAGGAAATTGATTACATTTTTCATTTGTCTGATAGTCCATGGGACTTTTAAATGTTAACTTCAGGTTGGTCTTAAATGATTTTGTATACAATTTGTTTGATTGTGTTCCCAATAATTGGGACCAATTGCCAAGATTCGATGCATAGGAATTTAGCCATAATATGCAAGCGTATTCAGCCCAAGCATTTTGATAAAATACTTGATCAAATTGACATTGGGATATTTGGCCCAGATTATATAATTGCAATAGGCTTTGAGGTGTGAGTATAGGTGTTAGCTCAAGCGTTGAAAGGATAATTGTCTCAATCTGATGGTTGTTGAAGGTTTATTTTCAAGTCAACCACCAGAATCTGACAGGGGTGATGAAGATGTTGGTCATTACATTCTAGGAGCCCCAGGTGAAGTAGAGGTACCTGATCAATTGAACCTGGAGAGAGTGAATTGGGTTTAGATCCCTCACTAAACTTATCTTCAGCAAGTGATAAGGGGTCTTAAGATTATTGACACTGCTAGTGATGTGGACCAGCTCATTGCCACATTTCTCTGACCTACCCAGTGTGTGCTTACCCTGCAGACTATCCAGGAGAGATACCCTGAAACTGAAAAACGCCTTGCCTCCACTCTTTATTTATGAGAGTTCTCACTTTTCCCCCACATTGGGTGGTACTTTAACTAAAGTGGAGGTCATTGTTAATGAAGTGCGGGTTAAAGCTATCCTTGACACTGGGTCCCCAGTGAACGTTGTGTCAACTAAGCTCATTAAGAAAATTAAGCTGACCCTTGACCTTAACTACACTCAAGGGTTTGGAACAATGGGCCCAAACAACACCCGCACCATTAGAGCCTACTCTTCTCTGCCCATTCAGTTTGAGAAAGCTTCTCTTTTCATATCCAGCAGTGGCTTTGACTAATAATACTTACAATTTACTCATTGGAACCCAATTTATGCTCAAATATGAAGGTGTCATTAACTTGAAGCAGGGCTATCTCTCCCTTCTTAACTATGAGTTTCCTCTTATTCTGTCTAATGATGAGCTCAGTAAAAAGGATTATGTTTGCTCAGTTGAGTATCCCTCTTCTGTTTATTCCTGCATTACACCATGGCAGGATGGCATACAAAACTGTTGCCTTCCTCAGTGGATGCCCTGGAGGGTATCCCTTTCTATGCTTCTAAAGAGGTGGTCATTAAGGCTGGGGAACAAAGAGTAGTTGACATGAAGGTTACCTTGCAAATCCCACATAACTGCCTACTACGCCTTATTAGCATAGATGGAGTTTGTCCTTTCAAGCCCAGAGTTTTTCCAGATGTGTTAGACCCTGACTATCATTAGCCTATTAACCTTTTGCTGGGGAATCTCACCAAGAAGGATATGGTGGTAAAAAAGCATCAGGATATCAGAAGAGGCCTGCTGATACCCATTGAGGACATCAAGCAAGTCCACTGTATTGGGTCTATGGCAGATATAGGCTTATCTGCTGACCACTACATATGTACCCTACCTTCTGTTCAGATCTCTGATAAACTAACCCCAGCTGAGCTGGATAAAGTACACACCAAACTTGAGGCCTACAGTGACATTTTTTTCAAATCTGACAATGACTATGGGCATATGAAGAGATGGATGCATACAATTGACATTGGTAATGCTAAACCCATTCACTCCAAGCCCTATCACAAATTGAAAGTTGAGGAGCTACATATGCAGATGAATCTAAACAGCTTTTGGATGCTGGATTGCTGGTGCCTTCATTAAGATCTTGGTCATCTCCACTTTTATTAATAAAAAAGAAAAATGGAGGTCATCAGATAGTTATAGACTATCACAAATTAACCAACCTCACTAAGAAGGATAGTTATCCTATCCCTTGCATTGATGATGCTCTGGCCCAACTATCTGGGTATAAATACTTCTCTGCCATGGACCTAGCTAGTGGTTATTAGCAAATGGACCTTTCTACAAGATCAGGAGAAATGTGCTCTTATTTACAGTGAGGGCCTCTTCCAACCTACCCAACTGCTGCAAGGGTTGTGAAATGTGCCCTCCACTTTCTAGCAAGCAATGGATCATATCTTGCAGGATCTAAAATTAAGTTGTGCCATCATCTATCTTGATGATATTACAGTTTTCTCTTAGGCATTTAATGAACACCTCGCATATCTAAAGGAGGTGTTTCAACGCTTGTGGTCTTCTGATATCAAATTAAAGCCTCTAAATGCACCTTTTTCCAGTAGAAGCTGGATTTCCTTGAACACACTATCTTACAAGATGGATACAACCGCTTCAAGATAAATTTGAAGCAATATACAAGATTTCTGCACCCAAAACCCTTCATGACATCCAGGTATTCTTGGGTATAATGTGGTATTACCATCAATTTATTCCAAATTTTCTCAGCTCAGTGAGCCCCCCATCCGTCTCTTAACTGAGATCACCCCTTTCCATTGGGGTGATGAACAAAAAGCTGCCTTTGAGACCCTGAAGGTGCTATTACAAAAAGACCAATACTCCACCACCCTGACTACAGTAAACCCTTCATGTTGTTCATAGATGCCTCTAACTACGCTGTTGGAGCTATCTTGGCCCAATTGGATGAGCATGAAGTCAATCATCCTATGTCTTAATTTAGCAAAATGCTTTCAAAAGCTGAGCATAACTATAGCATCACAGAGAAAAGTGCTTGACTGTCCTGCTTGCTGTCAAACACTACCGCCCATTTCTATATGGGACTCTCTTCAAAGTAATCACAGACCATGCCTCTCTAAAGTGGTTGCAGGATATGAAGAACCCTACGTGGCGGTTGACTTGCTGGGCTCTGAAGCTCCAGCATTACAATATGACTATTGAGCATTGGGCAGGAATGCTCCACATGAATATAGATGGATTAACATGGCTGCCCGTTCTTCACTTAGACAATAGTGAAGCTAAGAGGCTGCATTATTTTCTCATGACTCCAGATGCATAAGCTGATGAAGATGAACCCATATAAAAAATTCTTGCTTAACACTCCCACAACATCAAGGTAGAAAATGAGAATCTATATAAGAACTAGGAGTAAATTAGTTGCCCTATCTCTGGCTCTCAGAGCAAGTTCCTGTCATCTTAGAGTTTCACACTATCATGGGGCATGGTGGAGTATGCAAAATTTATGATTGGGTGAAAGAGTGGTACTATTGGGAGGGCACCTTGAAAACCATAAACAAAGTCTTGGATACATGTCTGACCTGTAAGAAACAATCCAGCTTCAAAGCCTAATATCAATATCAACCTATGACGCCTCAACAACCTTTTTACACCATAAGTTTGGATGTGGTAGGCCCTCTTCCTCAGACCACATGTGGAAATCACTACATCTTAGTTGGTATTGATCTTTTTACCAAACGGTTTTAAGCTGTAGCTCTCCCCACTCAAACTGCTAAAGCAACGGCCAACTTCTTATGCCAATATGTTTTCACCCAGCATGGATGTCCCCCAGGTCCTCTTATGTGATAATGGAAAAAATTTTACCTCTCAATTTGGTGAAGCTTCTTGCCACCTCCATGGAAGTGCAACAACTCTTCTCAGCCCCATATAACCCATCCACAAATGGTGCTGTAGAAAGAGTTAATGGAACCCTGGTCTCCATACTCCACAAAATGATCAATTCAGACCCTCTTCACTGGTATCTTTATTTACTTAGTGCTCTCATGGCCTATTGAATTAGTTATAATTGCATCCTAAAGATGTCCTCTTTCCATGTGTTGTATAACTGAGAACCTGTGGTACAGCTCTACTAGCAAAAGATATTTTCACTGACATAACTAACCTAAAAAAGCCATGAAAAAGTTGGCCCAAAACATCATTTAACTATAAGTGGAAACTATGATTAACTATTAAGATGGTCACAAAAGAAGATGAAGCAGCTAATGAGCTCTGTGTTCCACTCCCTTCCTTCCAAGTAGCTGACTTGGTATTTTATTATCATAACAGCAGCACTCCTAGAAGTGAGAAGCTTAGTTTAATATGGGGAGGGCCATTTTCAATTACATACAAGTGAGGGGATAAGTACTTGATCAAATCCCTCAATTCTGAAGTCACCATCAATTGGGTACATGGCCACTTCCTATGGCCTTATTCTCCCTCCAACTTTCTTGAGGGGGCAAAATCAGACATTTGCCCTCCAGGCTTCAAGATAAGAATGTTTTGGGGCAAAAATGGCTGAAAGGGAGTATATTAGACATTCTCAAGTCCCCAATGATAATGAGCTTAATTTAACTATAAATGATGATTTTATTAACCAAAAGTCCCTGGCTGATTTTCAGTGGAACCCTGCAAATTGGGGTAACACAATTTTGAATACATTACAGGAAACTAAACCAATATCCAGTAGTTGGATTACTCTGACCACAATGCAGACCATGAGGCATCCATCAGATAATACACCCTCAGCCATGACCAGGTCCATTCAAGCACCTATGTGGGGACCACCCCTTTTATAGGCATGGCGGGGGTCCCCCAAGATGAAATTATTTTATTGAATGGGGATTAGCTAAAATTTATTAAATTGTTACCCCATGGGTACATCTTAGCTAACCATAATTTCCCATCCATTGTTCAGCCTAAGCGAAGAGAGTTTTCCAAGCTTTTTAGGCTAAAATTACACTTTATCTAATTTGGAATTCCCCAAGCTATCTGAATGTCAAGCCTCAACACCTTAAATAATATTATCAATTTATTATATATATTCCCTTTTTTGCCCTGTGAAGCACATAATAAAAAACCCTAAAACTAAAAACCACTTTAGTATATATTTATTTTTTATTTTCATATAACTGGTGAGACAAGCCCTTCACTTATATTGTTGGATTTGAGGCTAACATCACCAGCGAGCCTTTTTCCTGCCTCAAATCTGACACCAGACATAAATTATAATTTTTTATTTGTGAGTAAAATTCTATAAGTCAGGTTAGAAGATGGCACTGACTTCAAAAAGGGTTTTATTGAGGAGGCATAATTTCTCAATTGTTTTATACTTTTTAGTGCCTTTTTTATTGGAGCTCCTTTTCTCCAATATATATATATATAACATATACCTATCTATGTGTTACATAGCAATAGTTTTTTACTAATCAGTTATACCAACTAATCTATTTTATCTTATTTGACTATAAGCCTCTATAAATGATAGATGTCTGTTATACTTAAAATTTTAAAAGGCTTAAATATACTTTATGAAGCATGTAGCAAAGTATAGGAGATAAGTGTTGTTTATTTAAACTTAATTTACCATTGGTTTCTATTAGGGTATAGCTAAAAAATTTTAACTACAATTAAGAGAAGTAAATATAAAGTCTTTTAAGATAAAATGCTTACTATATATGTGGTGATTACTTTATACACTATATTGGCAGAGTGTATAAAATAAATATATGTATTACTTTAGCTAAGTTTACATAAATGAAATCAGATACTTTATAACAACCTTAGGATTATTATGTATAAACTAAAAAGGATAAATCTGAAATACATTACATAATGACAGGATGAGAGTTATCAATTATATATTATTGTACTCTAAAGAGATAAACATTAACAAATCTGATGTCAGCAGTTATAGAAAAATGATAGAAGTTTTACCTTATGGTAAAAAACTTAAGTGCATGATATATGCCTTATGGCTGAAGGTTAGAAACTTTAACATTTTATCTACTGTTATGATAGGATACTATCATTATGTTTTGTCATTTAACTTTTTAGAGAATAATATCTGAGATGGTTAGATTACTTTAGTTTGGTTATATTAGTCTAACTAAAACTGTGTATGACAGCAGGCAACTAACTGGTAGATAGATTCAAATTTATCTAATTTATATTAAATTAGGTAGCATTTTAGTCGTGGTGGTTTAATTAATCATCTTAGAAATAAATCATTTATAAATTATGTTTATTTCGACACCTACTCCTAGACTATTTATCAATCTCAGATAAACTTGACACAATATTCTATAAAAATATATATAATTGTTCATTTGACTTAATTAGTTTAATATTTCAGGTATAAGGTTAGCAGTTTTTGCTTATAGTTTTTACTATTTAGTTGATTTTATTAGCCAATTATATGGTAAACTTTCAGATATCTATCTATATTACCTTATTTTATTAATTGGTTGATTTAATTGGTCAATCTATAGTAAATTTACTGATCACCATCTACAATAATTCGTTTTAGATGTAGTTGATATAATTGGTCATCCTATACTAAATTTACTGATCGCCATCTACAATAATTCATTTTAGAATTAGTTGATTTTATTGGTCAACTTATACTAAATTTACTGATCGCCATCTACTTAATAAAACACTTTTACTCACTCACTGACTGACTGACTGACATCTGAAATCTTCGAGTCTGATAGGGTCAATCTATTTGGGTGAGTGGGTGAGAATTTACAAATAAGATCGAATCTGAAACTATCGAGTATGATAGGTTAATTAATTTGGGTGAGTTGGTGAGAATTGGCGAATATTATCTAATAATTCACCAATTTGCTCATCTGAAGCTAATCAAGTCTGATAAGTTTAATTTATTTGGGTGAGTGGGTGAGAATGGCAAATAAGATCGTATCTGAAATTATCGAGCCTGATGGGTTCAATCTATTTGGGTGAGTTGGTGAGAATTGGTGAGAATTGGCAAAAATTATCTATAATTCACCAAATTGCTCACCTGAAACTCAACAAAAATCAGTATCAGAGTTAAGTAGATTAAGTAGTTAGAATAATCAACTCACCAGCCACGAGAGCAACAGTGGAGCTGTTAGTCTGAGTGGTTCGAGATTAATGCTGGCACAGCCTATAGGCTACAATGTGAGCTTATCATCTGATGAACTTTAAATACTGTAGCGAAGCACGGGTATCTGGATGTTAGGTTTATATATTTTAAAAACCTGCCTAATTTGGTTCACTTAATTAATAAAATACTTTTGGCAAGTTAAGTAGAAGTTGATTTAGTAGTTTGAAAGATATGTCACATACTCAATGATTAAAAGTAAAGAGATGTTTCGGGTAGCAGTTTGCTGTTATTTGATTGATTCGATAAGTTTTTTTGTTTGGCCGAGTGGTTGATGGCTTTTGTTTGAATCGATAGGAAACAGTTTAGCTTTGAGGGGTGATTAGTTATTGGTTGTTTTGATAATTTCATTTAGGTTTACCTAAGTGGTTGGTGGATTTTGGTTGATTCGATTGAGCAATTAGATTTGGCTGAGTGGTTTTGTTTATCTATAATATAATCTAAATTAATAGATTGAAAATCTTTAATTTTATAGACACCGTAGCGAAGCACGGGTAAACGGCTAGTCTACAATAAACTTATTTTAGATCTAGTGATTTTATTGGTTAACCTATGCAAAAAACAATCCACACCCATAGTAATTTAGGCTCGTCAGTTATGATTTCATACTTGAACATACCCCCAGCCATAGGACATATATCATGTTAAAACTAGAGGTTTAGAAAATATCAGCAAAGCCCTATGAAAATAATACAAACCGCAATATTCGTCATATCACTACGAAAAAAATTTATTTAGCTACTAGCATTCATTACCCGTGCTTCGCTACAGTGTCTATAGGATTTCAGATATTTAAACTTATTAATTTAGATTTTATTTTATAGATAAACAATAACCACTCAGCCAAATCTAATTGCTCAATCGAATCAACCAAAAACCACCAACCATCAGCTAAACCTTACTGAACTTATCAAATCAACCAATAACTAATCACCCCTTAAAACTAAACTGTGTCCTATCGATTCGACCAAAAGCCATCAACCACTCAGCCAAACAAAATAAACCTATCGAATCAATCAAATAACACCAAACTGCTACCCGAAACATCTCCCTATATTTAAAATCATGTGTACGTAACATGTCTTCCAAACTACTAAATCAACTACTTAACTTACCAAAAGTATTTTTAACCGACTTTGAAAAAGAAGGTTATCAATTCGACCTGTATGTATGTATGCTTTTTTTCCTTTCTTTTTTTCTATGTTTGTTCGCGCATAACTCTGAAAATACTGGACCGATTTGGATGATCATCTTCAAAAATCGAGGATGCTCCAACTTAGGTCCCATTTTACTTTTGTAAGTATTGGGCAAGTATCTGCCCATTAATTTAGTAAATATATCAAAATGGGCTCGGAAGCGATGGGTACTTATGGGATTAATACACCAGATAAACTTTTTTTCCGGCATTGGTGAAGCGATAGCTTCGTTGCACATTTGATATGTCCTATGGCTGGGGGTATGTTCAAAATTCAGTCAGTATGAGCTCAAAGCGGGACGAGCTTAAATAATTATAGATGGCTATCATTTTTGCATAATTTGACCAATAAACTCATCTAAATTTAACAAAAATGAATTATCTTAGATAGCGATCAATAAATTTACATAGATTGACTAATAAAAGCAACCAAATTTAATAAAATGAATTACTGTAGATGGCAAGCAGTAAATTCAGCATACGTTGACCAATAAAATCATCTAATTTTAATAAAATGAAGTATTGTAGATGGTGATCAGTAAATTAAGCATAATTTGACCAATAAAATCAACTAAATTTAATAAAATGAGTTATTGGTATATTTGTTTATAAGATACTATATATAAAATATATACAATGAGTTTTATTTTTAGAGAAATAGTAAGGGGTCAAAAAGGATATATAAATATTGTAATATTTAATAAAAGTAGGAAAAAGGGCCACTTTTAAAAATGCACTAATTTTTTGAGTGGAAAAGAGCTGGGGGTAAAGTTTTTTTTGGGAAAAAGAACCTCCTTTAAAAAGCTCTAAAAAGTATGAAAAAATTGAGAAATTAAGCCTACTCAATAAAACCCTTTTGAAGTCGGTGCCATATTTTAACTGACTTATAATAGGTATTTATAATTTGTATATTCAGTACTATTTATTCTAAGTTGCTTATAGTTTATATTTAAACCTAATCCAGACACAAGATATAGATTGTATTTATGAGCAAAATTCTATAATTCAGTTTAAAATATGGTGCTGGCTTCAAAAAGGGTTTATTGAGTAGGCTTAATTTCTCAATTATTTCATACTTTTAGAGCTTTTTTTTAAAGGAGGTTCTTTTTTCCCAAAAAATTTTATTAATTAAAAAATAAATTAAGCAGCTTTTTAAAATTATATAAACCTAACATCCAGATACCCGTGCTTCGCTATGGTATTTAGTTTATCAGATGATAAGCTCACATTGTAGCCTATAGGCTGAGAGCGCTACTCAAGCCACTCGGACTAACAGCTTCACTGTTGCCCCCGTGGCTGGTGAGCTGATTATCCTAACTACTTAATCTACTTAAACTCTAATACTGATTTTAGTTTCAGGTAGGCAATTTGGTGATTATCAGATAATATTTACCAATTCTAACTCACTCGCCCAAATAGATTGAACTTATCAGACTCGAAGGTTTCATATGTCAGTCAGTCAGTGAATGTGTTTTATTTAGATTTGATATTTTCTATAATTTTTAGCATAGTAGTCACATATCACTATTAAATTATTCACTTAAGTAGAAAGGACAAATTAAAAGGCGGTTGTCAAAAGGGTGGTTAGCCGAGCGGGTAAAACTGCTTCCACCCCTAGTGCAGGTTTCGAGTTCGAAAACTGTACTGGCTAGAAAATATTCTCAGCGTGGTATATTTGTCCCAAGGTTGACCCACCTCAAATAATAAAAGGTGGTTGTCAGATACAAAATTATACCCAATTTGATTATTTACATAACTTGGCGGTTGAAGAGACAGCCTTAAGCAGTTTATCTCCTTGGGTTGAAACCGTCAAAGTATATGTCTGGTATAATTCTATCAGATAGTTCACCTTGTAACTAGAAGTAGTAAATTGTTATCAGTATTTCTAATATAGGTAGCAAAGCGTATTAAGGTTTTCATTTAACCTTTTGGACCTGTTTTTATATGATATATTATCTATCTTTTTTATATTCTTATTATTTTTGGCAGTTCATAAAGAACTTAAAATTATTCTTTACTTTACAGTTGTTTTATTTATAAAAACTTTTATACACCATATTTTCAGCGTTTAAGCACCACAAAAATATGAATGGTTATATTATGTTTTGCAAGCTAAGAATACTTTTGTTGTAGTGCCCCAGTATTTAGTTTTAAAGTAAACCTTTTGAATTGTTGATCTCTAAAGAGAAAAATGGTAAACCATACTCAGCCCTCAACATCAGATCTGACTGCAATACCAATGAATGGAACTGATGTTCTTAAGCCACTCATTTTGTCCAACGACCAAACAGATTCTTTGGAACCACCAGGTGACCATCGTTCCAGACTTGCCAACCACTTGGCCCTTTCTGTTCAGAATTCTGTTCCTTTCAGTTACCCAAATACTGAGTGTAATCTAGACTCGGAGTGTCTATCTTCTCAATATAATGAAGCCGTATTTTTACCAGTCAAACCCCTCTCGGATGTTTCGCCTCAGAAGTTTATTGAAATTATTGACCAGGTTCGCCAAAGTATCATAGATGGGAAACAACCTATTAGGATACATCGAGGCTCATCTGGTTCATACTTTTGTTTTAATCAAGAGCTACAAAAAGTAGGGGTTTTTAAGCCCAAAAATGAGGAACCTTATGGGCATCTCAATCCTAAATGGACTAAGTGGATCCACCGCAACCTTTTTCCTTGTTGCTTTGGGAGAAGCTGGTACCTTTGGTTTCTATTTTATTTGACTGTTATTTATATTTTATTCTTTAGTTCTATTTTTAAATTATGAATTGATACGACGATTTTGTTTTGAAATGATTAACTTTAAGTTAGTTTGATTCCAAACGTTGGTTATCTTTCGGAAGCTAGTGCCTCCTTGGTCGATCGCCAAAAATTTGAGCCTGGTTCCACGCACCGAAGTAGTGAGGCTGGCTTCCCCCTCGTTTTATTATAGTTGGCGCTGCAAATCGGCCTCACTTCCATTTAAAGTGGGAAGCTTTCAACTGTTCCTTGATGGCTACGAAAATGCCTCTAGCTTTTTGGCTCGTAATCCCTGGCCTGATGCGGATGGCCTAATATCTGAGGAAGCTCAAGTTTCTGAAGCTGCAACCATTCCAATGTTAGCCAATGATCATACCCAGCAGAGCATCTGGACAACGCATAGAAGGCGACAATTTCGGTTGCAGCTAGAAAGGCTTGTAGCATTTGATTACCTGATTCGAAACACGGGTAAAGTTTAATTCATGTAGCTTGCTAACATTATAGATCGTGGGTTGGATAACTGGATGATCAAGCTGATCGGTGACGACATATCTATAGCCGCAATCGACCACGGACTTGCCTTTCCGCACAAGCATCCTGACATGTGGAGATCATATCCTTATGGCTGGCTGCAACTTCCTAGCACCCTGATTAACAGACCTTTCTCTAAAAGCACTCGGGATTACCTGTTGCCATTCTTGACTTCAGTGAATTGGTGGCATGAAATTGAACACCTTCTACTGAAATTAAATCGACTGGACCCTGACTTCAACAATAAAATGTTTGTTCGCCAACTTGAAGTTTTACGAGGTCAGGGTTGGAATTTAGCAGAGTGCCTTAAACTGCCCAACTCTGGCCCCTTGGAGCTTTGTCAACGCTCACCAGTTGTAGTCGTAGAGCAGGAGCTGAGTGAGATCAGCTCACCTGTAACCGATGAATTAGCTCCAGTCCATCCCTATTCCCCTGCTCATCCTGAGATTCCAACTAATGCCTGGCCAGATCCCTTCCTTCACCATAACATATCTTATGAAACGTCTACCCATAAAAAGGTTAGCCGCAGAATTAAAATTCTTACATCTAGGCCTTGGTTTTCCTCGTGCTAACCTCATCTGGCTCAATCGCTTTTTCGCTTTTGAAATTAAATATACCATATATTGAAACTTTAAGTTTTTTACAAGCTCTAATTGTCATACCTTTTGTTATCAAGTATGTAGAAAGCAAGAGGTTTAAACGGTACTTGTTTCAAGTTTTAACTTTCCCATTGTTAAGTAGCTTTCCCACTCTAGCATATAACTTTTCACTTTATCTATACAATATGATCACTTAAAATTACTCGTATACTTACTAACAGCCTTATACTTTACTATAATGCTAACGCGATTGAGTTTTTAAGATTTGTCAATAGTTGTAACTTTATTTTAATTTAAAAACCTATTTAAGTATGAGTTTAAATCGGTGAGTATTGAGCTGATAAAGTTAATCGCTGTATAAACCTTCCTTTATCTATAAAACATCTCGACTTGCTCTTTTAACACCATGATATTTTTCTGAGTTTGACTTTACATCAAATCTTCTGTCAAAACCTAAGTCAGGTTGCGTTATCGATATATGGCTTCTGTAAGTTTTCCTGCTATATCATTTGTCTCAACCGCGTTGCTCACCCACCCTGCATATAAGATAATCTCCAGAAAGCCGCTGGTGATATTTTTGAAATATATTGCAAACTGAATACCAGATGGATATTGGCTACAACCCTAGAAACACAATAAAGTTGTTTCAGGTAATTTTAAATGCCCTGATATGAGACTTTGAGACCTGATGTTAATTTGATTCGATGTTCTAGACTAACACCCTAGTCTAGCTCCCAATAACTAGCGCATTCATTTGAAACCCCTGAAACTTTCTTCGAAATTTTTATCAACTAAATATCTTGTTTTAGTCTTGTCAATCGTGACAAAGAAACAAAAACAGATATAATCAAACTATAGCTCATTTTCATGCCCCACTTCTTTGTTTATTATTTTCCAGACTCCATAATGTTTAATAAAATATCTATATTACATCATTTACTATGATATTTTTAAATCTCTCGGAAAAAGCTGATTGCATCTATAAATTACTTTATCTCTGTTCTATCGCTGTTATCATCAAGGCTAAGCCCAACCTGACGTTTTAAACTTGATCCTCATATCTATAGCAATGATCCCCGATTAGAATGTTAGTTCATTTGGCCACGTTTTCTGACTATTGATATTTTGGGGGCAGTTATATTGAAGCAATTACCTATGAGTAAATGTTAAGCAAAAGTTGCTATTGTTTTTTATGTAAGTGCCAGAGCATCGGGTGCATATACCGCACCTTTATAATCAGCATTGGATGCTTTATCATTGGTATTTTAATGATGATTGTAATACTAAGTACTTTGCTTTTTAATTCTTCTATGCAATATATTATTGCCCTATGATATTTAAAGGATTGTTCCTCCACCCATGTAGTATTAAGGCCTTCCTAAATAGACTGTAAATCTGGGGGAGCAACCCCTACAGCTGAATCAGGTGGTATTTCCATTTCATACCAAGTAAGGGAAAAGCTAGCAGCAGTGAGCTAGTTAGGGTAAGCTAGGGCCTCCGCATAGCACAACTGGGGAAATCCTGTGGAAACATGGGTGAGTGGCTAACACCAGAACCCAAAGAGGCATGTTGGTCATGTCCTGTAGTGGCCTGAAAAAGTGCAGGATGGTAGTGATGACTGTGCTGACCTGTTCTTGCAGGTGTCTACCACTCCCTCAGGGGAGAATACAGGCAGGAAGGGGGATATGAGTTGGGCGTGGTGCCTGTCAAATGGCCTCCCCACAAGCTGGGGTTGCATGGGTACAGACCTAGGACAAGAGAGGGGAAAATCCTGGTTGGTTGCACTTTGGTGCACCTGCCTACAATAGATGCCATGGTTTGTCAAGTTGGCCTGAAGCTTGGCTAACTGCTGTTCAGTTGGCATGAGCCAGCTGGTGGCAAGATAGATCATGCAAGAAAAAGCATTTGATCTGAAAGAACTCCAAGGCTTTCTGGAGAAACAGGGACTGGAGAGCATAAATCTGCTAAAAAAGCAGGTGAAAAAGGGAGGGCTTCATCTTCTCTCCCCTCAGGCACTTTAAACCTGGGGGTCATCAGGCCTTGTCTCCTGCAAGGGAGATTAGAGGCATATTGCCTGTCCTGGCTGATACAGATGAGCTGCCCAGTACTTAAACAGGGTGTGTATATGTCAGTTTTGGGGGTAGTGTGAGCCACTCCCAATTGCAGTCAGACCCAAATTTTTAAGTGGTGCTTAGATTTGTGCAGCCTTAGTGTGGTAGGGGGCAGTACCCCAGGTCTTCATCCCACAGCAGTTGCCTGCACTAGGAGCCCCTTGGGGCTTTTAAAACTCAAAAAAACTGGCAGCCATTCCCCTTGTCACCCTAGATGATTTAACCAATGTGGTAGATGAGAGATGGGTGATAGCATATCTCTTGAAGGTCATATTGTTTCTTCTATACCAACCACCTATAAGATGGTGTGAAAAATCCAATGTATGTGGGGAAGTGGTGGCAGCTGGAGCCTCCTCCAGCAAGAGGTCATCAGCAATTCACCCTCAAAAGGTTGTCTCCAAAAGTTTAAGTTCTGCCAATATAGTTAAATTGAAATCCACTGAGAGTAAATTGAGTAAATTAGTTTCAGACATTGGAATTCTCATCTGCCATATTTTTTGTTGAGGTAATCATGTACCCATCCCTGATAAGTACAGGTTCAACAAAATTCCTGACTCAGTGAGATTAGACATATATATTGGTCATAGGTACATCTAATTGCCCACTGGATGAGTGAGGCTGATCTGCCAAGTGAAATTACATTGGGGGTGGGGAAGTTGATAGCAAACTTTAAGAATGAGTCATCTGGACAGTCCAGGCGCAATCTGGTATTGAAATTTATGGATGCTAATCTGATATAATTAAATTATGAAATTATTTTTAATGGTGTATACAATTAAAAAATGCCCAATTTGATTTGTGATCTTATAAGGCAGCAGACTCTGATATGTTCCTTTGTCACTTCATTCTTTTCTCTTTCTCTAACCTTTAAAAATATCAATAAATTTGATTTCTAACTGTTGAGAATTTTACATTCTCAATACTAGGTGACTCCATTAGTGTGCCAGGACAAACAGTATGAAGACTGCTGGCCCTTGCTTTTTCACTATCATTGGTGACATTTCCTTACAGGGCTGCAGGCAACTCCACAATTCAGCTGGATGCCAACTTCTCCTTAGCAGATTAACCCTTCTTGGTGTGCACTGGTGGTTCACCCCCATCCTGGGCAGCCTGACCTCTTGCTCCTTCAACTCATGGCTAATCCCAACTCGTTCATCGCTGGCTCCGCTGATTGAGCTAATTCCTACAGTTGGAAAACTCCCCAATCCAGCTGGACACCAACTTTTCCTTAGCAGATTAACCCTCCTTGGTGTGCACCGGTGGTTCACCACTATCCTGGAAAGTCTGACCCCTTGCTCCTTCACCTCATGGCTAATCCCAACTCATCCATTGCTGGCTCCACTGATTGAGTTAGTTCCACAGTTGATCTGTAATTCTAGGTTGGGAGTTGGTTGTGATGACCACTTCAGGTGTTTTAACCCAGCATCTAAAAACTGGGCATCTTGAGTCTCACTTCTACAAGCTAAGCTAACTACTGTTAACTAAAAACTTAATCAAGATGGGAAGACAGAAGATATGTTTATTAAGAGGGAGATCAAACTATCTATAGGCTTTTATTTCCTGTCCACGTCATTGGCATTTATTGCCAGCATCATCAGCACTCACTGGTGATTCTCCCTGCTTAGTATTCATCAGCACTCTCACTGGCAATACTCATCATCCTCAAATATCCATAATTATATTGATCCTTGATTTATCATAATCAGAATTAATTAAATATATTGACATCCTCAGCATAAGTTGCCAGTGTTAAATTAAACCTAAAATACTGTTGGGGATTCTGCTCAATACTATCACAAATTCAAAATGCAATTCAACTTTATTTAATTAATTTATATGGTTTGGCATCATTAGCATATGTTGACATCCTCTGAGCATTTGCTTTCTGCCAGAAATCCTACAATAATTTTCACATGGAGTTGATGCAGGGATAAAAGCTGAGCTTAAACAATTAGTTTTATAGTTTGACATCCTCAGCATAAGTCACCAGTTTCAAAATTAATTAAAAACTATTGGGATCTACTCCTGATACTTTTTGATGTCAAATTTAAGTAATTTGTCATCTTAATTGATAATAATAAATATCTCAGCATCCTTGGCCTCAGTTGCCAGTGTTGAGACCCACCAATTTATCTTATGGGCATGATACCCAATAATTTCTTGATCCTGCAGATCAAGACAGCTCAACCCAACCAAATGGGGAGCACAAATTGGGGTATTATTAAATAATGAATCAAAATTAGCTAACTAATTGGCAATCATCCCAATTGATTATTATACTAATTTCATTAATATGTGAGGAATATCACCTGGTTAAAGATCTGACACTAACCTTTTTTGAATTTTATCTGCAAAGGTTAGCAGTCTGCCAGATATTTTTAACTATGATAACCAATTTTGGAACTTTTTGGCTGGTGTTCATAGCTGCCTTTCTATTATTCTATTAATTAATATAAGTGGCTGTAACTGAGGTATTCTGGATGGGTTCTGGGTGTTCACTCACCTGGAGTTCCAGGCTGGTTACTAATTTCAACATGCTTTATGACATAATGGAGTGACCTAAATTCTCATCCTTCTCCATCCAGCCCTATGTATGAGATGCTGCATTTTTTTGTTATAGGAATGGAAGGTTTAACTATCAGTGAGGATGGTGCCTGCCAAGAGGCTAGCCATGAATGGGATCAAGTTTTTATGCTATAGTTGTGTTTTAAATGGGTTAGCCAACCATCAGTTTATATCTATATCTAATTTTATATTCAACTAATACATAGAAAGAAAATTTTGTTCTGTTTTAGTAATTGGTAGGACAATTACCCCAGTTTTTAATTAGAAATGATAAGTTACCATTGTACTTATTAATCAAATCCTTAAAGCCCACTGACACAATACTTGTTCCCTTATGTTATTGACAACTGGCGCCATAGCTTCAATCATTTATTTTCCTCTCATTTCAAAATAGCATCAACATGCTTTTTACCTCAATCAGCTTAAAATATCAGGAATAGGGTCCGTTAGGAATATTATGGTCAGCTGCCAGTGATTCAAGTACATTCAGTGGAATTAGGGTACTTCAGTTTATTAATCTTATATGAAAATACTATCAATTCATATTCACTTGCTTCTCTGGCGTAGTTTGTAAGTTTCCTCTGTTTATATACCAACCTTAATGGCTACTTAATAACCACAAAATACACCAATGATAATTCTTGTAGAGAGAATATCTTAGTGAGCTTAACATTTGTATGTGGTCTTTTTGCCTTAATAGATAGTTTGAATCTACTATTAAGTATGAGAGCAAGCCCAGGAACCCTGCAGTGCCAGATACTATGAAAGATTTCTCCTGTTAAATTATAAAACCCTATTTCTAAAATTTAATGTTTTTAGCTGTTATTTTCCCAGATAACTGTCTTCAAACAGTGTCTGACATTGTTTTTTAGCACTAGGTAGTGTCTGACATTGTTGTTTTCACAAACCTAGTTCATTTGAACTCAACGCCAAAGTGACAGTTTCAATAGGGGTGCTCACTACAGGATGCAAAACTTTTATCCTGTACCAAATATAATTTTTAAGCTGATCATGCATATTTTCTTTGTTACCCTACATGAGTTATGGACTCTATCATGGAGACTCTCCTGATTAAGCATAAATTTAGTCCACTGGCTCATTTTCATAATATAGGAATAATTAGCTTTTTGAGATTGGTATCAGATGAGGTAGTACCTCAGAACTCTCAAATGGCTACTCTAGAAGTTATGGAAGAGGATCCCTTACTTTACCTTGACAGCTTGGAGCAGAATGAGTGTACCTCTCTTATTGAGCCTGAGGATGCAATTTCTTATTTACAAACTTTAGTCCATTTACAAAACCAGAGGATTAAACCTTTATCTGATTTTCAAAAACTTCTCTATTTTTTTAGTACTAGATGGTCCAAACTTCTCTATTTTTTGGCCCTTAACTTTTGCAAAAAATTCTTAGCCAATGTTTACACTTTTTTAAACTCATTTTAGTCTTGTCATATCACAAATATTCAACAAATTCTGAAATAAATCTATGTAAATATCATTTTTTGGACGCATATATGCATTTTTAGTTTTACATCACCCCCATTTTTTGGATGCATATATGCATCAAATTATTGAAAGGGTTTAGGAGTTAAGAGCATTCCTCACCTCTATTAATCAGAAGTTTGCTTTGATTGAACAGAGTTTTGTGGTGGAATGCCATTATTTTTTGGAGTGAGTATCAACTCCAATATGAGTTCACCTCATATGGTGCTGAAGGGTCAGTTCATTCAATATTGCCAATATAATGACAGGTTATGAGGCTTATGTTGAGCCCTCTAACCCACTTATTTCTGTAATTCAAAGATTGCTAACAATTGCTCCTCAGGCCACTATCTTGGGAGCATAATCTGAATTGGCGCCGCCATTGTGCCCTTGTGCAAAGGGGTGCCATTCCATTTAATCTGATCAATTCACCAAAGTTTGGCAAAATCTGAAATGTACACAACTTTACTGAATTGTTTGAACTAAGTATGAGTGGTGCCTCTAAGATTATCAAGCTATCTACTTTAATGATTTCTTTGGATTATTTAAGTCAAGGGTTGATACTGCCTAAATTACAAAAAGTCAGAATGGCCTATTGTAATGCCAAACCCCCTTATAAAAAAGTGTTTAGTGGTGCATAATGAATGATCATGCGGAAAATGTTGTTTCTCAACTTTTCATTTAATAAGGATGAGTTAGTTATATCTTTTGCTAAAAATTCTATTATGAGGATCAAGTACTGTATGAAGATAATGTGCTCAACACTTTTGATGCTCATATTGCTCTGCATCATTCCTGTGAGCCCTATACTGATTTGTATCAGGGTTTGCTCTCTGTCATGAATGAGGAGAGCGATATAAAACATATGGTAAATTATCTTGGTTGCTTTACTGTCTCTTTAATGGCACCTAAAACAAGTCAACAAGAGCTCTGTAACCATTCAGATGAGGTCATCAATTCAAAAGCAGCTTCAGTTCAATCTTGCGGCCTCACTTTTCTATACTGAGATTGATCAGATTACTTGTTATCTGTGCAAAACCTGTGACATTATGCCAAAAAATGCCCTGAGTTGGGTTTCAAACTCAAGATATATTCACAGTTCTGGATAGAAAGTTTTGGGAAATGAATGGGCAGAGTAGAACCGGGAATCTACTTCTGCCCCTTCTATAAGAACCCCATGTATGATAAAATCTATTGAACCCCATTCAATTATGCCTTTTCCAGAATGGATGCTCCACCTTCGGCGTTACCTCAAATGATTGCAGAGGAGGGAGTGGCGATTACCACCTAATCTATAAGCAAACGCACCAATGATGTAGCACCAGTTTTAGTTTGAAGTCATAGGTTCAACAACTGGAACAGCAGAGCTCCCAGTTAACTTGGGTGATATTTCTTAAACTGACACCATCCAAGCGGCCATACCTATTGGTACTTTGAAAGAAATAAATCCACTTTTTTGTTCTGACCTACAACCTTATCTGGTGCAAACATATTGTCAGGCAAACAGTAAGATATTTTTAGACCAGCCTGCCAGTTTAAGTGCTGAAGCATCCAAATGGAAAACCTAAATGCCAGTGGCACTGCTGCTGGTACAACGGTTATGGAACCAGGAAGGAATACTGCCATTGAGTGCCCATGAGCCATAATCGTGTATAGGCACCTAGCAAAGTACCGGGTGAACACAGCCATAAACCCTGAGGGTTTTTTAAATACAGGTGGAAAGATCAGTTTTGTTTTAAGCATAAAACTGGAATTGAATAAAGGGTTTTTTATTGAAAAGATAAGTAAATAAGTTTTGACCAACAAGTTTCTCAGTGCAAAGCAACTGATTAAATAGTGTTCAATTGGTAGTGGGTCAAAGCAGGGATCAGGCCCTCAATACAATCTAACCTGGCGAATTTTTGGGGAAGGGGGAGGATATTATAATTAGAATTGGCTTTGTAGGGTTTGGCGGCAGGCTGAGTCACTACCAGTTTGTCTGTGAACGTTTGGACTGAGGCTCAACTGCATTTATGTTGGTTAGCGCATTGGCATCTGGTCCAAATGGCAGCAGGAATTCCCCAGGGCCACCCCACATAGAGGCGGTCCCAATTGGTTGGAAACAGGTTTGTGATGACTAACATGCCAGTGCCCAGTTGCTGGGACATCTGTTTGGCCAAATGAATTGCATTTGGTGCAAATCCCAATGCTTGAATTAGGGGTTTCATCTCATTGGGAATTGTCACTGATGATTCTGAGGGGACTTTAGCATTGGCAATCATACTACTTGATGACTCAATGCCATCTGCAATTCTAGCTGATAATTCACTAGTTGTCTTTTCTTAAATAATGGATTTTCGCCTGTCAGACTTTATTCCCATTGAATTCAGACTTTTTGTCTTCAATTTGGGAATCTCAGCGCAGATTTCCTTAATTTGGCAGACAAGTTCAGCAGAGGTGAGTGCAGGAACTGGGGTGGAATCTTCAGAGGAAGTGCTGTTACCTAACGCTCATCTACCACATGGGTAAGGTTGCCCTGGGTGATGAAGGGTGTAGCCACCCTTTTAGGACCCTTCTTGTTTGGGAATGGGAAATCGCCTAATTTACACACAGGGAGCGTTCCCCTGGACTTACACAGATACTCTTAATGTTTAAACAGTTAGTGAGGCTGATGCATATGCAGCAGAATCACCTACATAGACAATACTGTTATTAAACTCAAAGTAGGAGATATTATGGACAGCGGGTCTCCAATCAATATAGTGTCATCAAACTGGTGATGAAACTGGTCTAGCATCAGATATCAACATTTGCAAAAAGTAAGGTATTACTGGACCCCAAAAGATCACTTTATTAGGCGCATATAGTGTGCTGCCACTGCAGTTCTTTTCATTATTGTTGTCAGCTCCTGCTATAGCTTTACTAAGCCAAGGTTATAAAATTCTTGTCAGAATCTTGTTTATATAGACTTATGGAGTTAAATCTTATTGTGAGAATAACACGTTGGAGATCTTAAAACAATATTTTCCCCTATACCACAATTGACATCCTGATGGACTCAGCAGCTATCAAGCAAAAATATGTTAATCTCGTTGATTAGGATGGAATAGTACACTTGGTTACAGATGAACTTGTGGACATAAGTGGCATTTATTTAATTAAATTTTGAAAACTAAAGGCATTCTGCTGAGGGTCAATTGTAACTTAATTATTCAAGCGGGCCACCAAATAATTGTGGGGACTAATTTATCATGGATATTCCCCTAGATAACACAATGAAATATTTTTGCCTTTTTGACTCTCTATTTTTTAACTTTAGGTTGCGCCATAGATTATCCTTCCTGATCATAGCAATATTAAGATATTGCTAGATAATCTATACTTACACTCTATTCAAACAAAGTAACATCATATTGTTGCTTTTGTACATATTCTTCCAGTGAAAGAATTTGAGAGAATTAATGACTTTGGTACTTTAAGGGATTGGGCCTAACTGGAGATCCCAATCCCTCAGTTTGCTCTTTGGTAACATGAGAAAGCTTATCTAAGGGAACTGAGAAATAGAAGGATCAAGCGCTATCTTTTTCAATAGATATAGAGTTACCTTTGCAATATACAAAATAGTATTTGGGCTGTGAAAATTATGTGTTGCATCATGCTGACACTGGCAACAATCTTCCCATTTGTCTACAGCCTATTAAGCGTTCTAAGGCGGCAGATGAGGTTGTTAACGCTGAAATTAACCAACTAGTTCAACATGGGATGTTTGTGCCCTCCAAGAGTCTTTGGCATTTTTACTATTGGCCATTAAAAAGAGGGATGGTTTTAACCATGTGGTAATAGACTATAAGAAGCTCAACAATATTACCAAAAAAGATTTATATCCTTTATCATGTATTGATGATTCACTGACCGCTTGGGTGGCGCTCAATATTTTCCATCCATAGATTTAATTTTAGGCTACTTCAGATTAAAATGCCTAAAGAGGAACAAGAAAAGTGCATAATGATAACTGCTCATGGTCTGTATCAACCCACTTGGATGCCACTGGGGCTATGCAAAGACCCTGCCACCCTCCAGCTGGCTATGGAAAGAATATTGGGCAATTTAAAGATATCATGTAAAGGGTTTATATAAACGATATAAACGTTATCTCTATGACGTTTAATAGACACTCAAAGCATCTAGAGAAAGTATTTCGCTGACTAGCTAAGGCTGATTTTAAAAACTAAGCTGAATAAATGAAACTTCTTCTGAGAGCGACTTGAATACTTGGGGTTTGTCATTGAAAAATACAGCTTAAACCTCATCCAGAAAAGATCAAAGCTATCAAAAGGATGACTCAATAAGATAATAAGCGGGTAAACCAAACGTTCCTAGAAATAGTTGGATACCACTGAAGGTTCTTAAAAAACATCAGTAAAATTGATGAGCCGTTATTCCATCTTCTTAAAATTGCGTGCCTTTTTTTGGACAGAGGATTATCAGCTAGCTTTTTACACCCTAAGACTGTGCTTAGCCCAAGCGCCTGCAATTATGTGCCCAAACTTCAATAAGCCATTTATCATTCAGATGGATGCTTCCCTTTTCGCCGTAAGGGCTGTGTTATCTCAATTGGATTCAGAAGAGGTTGAACGCCCCATTGATTATTGCAGTTGAATGTTAGATATATATGAACAAAACTATATGGTTACCAAAAGTAGTGCTTAGTTGTCATCTATGCTTGTAAGCAATTCCAGGTCTATATCCATGGTGTGCATTTTACTATGGTAACAGATTATGCTTCATTATATTTGGTTACAAAACCTGAAAGAGCCTGAAGGATGGTTGGTCCACTGGGCCTTGGAATTACAAGCATGCGATTTCAAGATTCAACATTATTCAGGAGTAAAGCATCAAAGCGCGGATGAACTTTCTTAACTTCCTAGTGTAGCCCTACTTTCTAATAGAGATAAAATTATTTGATAAAATGGTAGTTCAGCAATATGATAAAGAATCTGAAGCAGTTCAGAAAAGTTTGGATAAACTGCGACAGAATACTTTTATCAAGATATAAACTTTATAAAATTCTAGATGAGCAAGCCATCATATTTCCTCAACCCACTGAGTGAAATGACTCAATAATCACAGCTCACAAGGTGACAGGGCATGGGTGGTTTAAGAAAACACTTAAACAATTATAACACAAAACTATTGGGTATCCATGTCATTTAATATTCATAAGACACTCAGCTGTTGTAGAGAGTGTCAAGCGGAAGTGCCTTATCAAAAGGCTACATCATAATAACTAGTCAAACAATTTTTTGTGGCATTCCATCTCCATTGACGTAGTGGGGCCCTTGGCCAATTTTGTGGCCAATTTAAGTAATCATCGTGGCAATTGATCACATCACAAAATGAGTGAAGGCTAAAGCAGTTAAAGACATGGGCGTGGTAACCACCACTAAGTTTATTTTGGAAAACATATTCAATCAAAATAGTTCCCTCAGTTCATTTTAATGGAAAATGGGATTAATTTTATGTCACAGATCACTAAGCTCAATGAGCTGAAGGGTATAAGAGGGGCACTGTCTACACACTATCCCTTTAGACCAACGGCACAGTTGAGAGTGAACAGTACCCTGGTGGGTATTTTAAGAAAGTTGGTTATGGTCAAAGCATCCAGCTAAACCTCTTTTTTCTTCCGCTGTATTTGCCTATAATTGTGCTATATTACTCAGCCACAGGAGATTCTCCCTTTGAGTTATCACATGGAAAGCACCCCACAGTGCCTCCACTTTTATATACCTATTTTAAGGAGAGTGTTAGGATTCTGGCCTGAATTAAAGATTGTAATGGGTCATATGTTGGGATTCAATACCAATTTATTAATAAAGCTAAAACTTGTATCAGGTATAAGCCCCAAAAAATCTCAAGCCCCCTTAACATCAGGGAAAATCCCTGACTAAGGTGGTCAAATATTACTCACCTAAAGCCTTCAAGCCCTGGGGATCAAACCTGATCCATGCATCAAGAAAATCTTATTTGACTAAGATGACCAGCCTTCCTTAGAATCCCCATCTGGTAACAAGTGTAGATCTTAGCTTAGACCGCTTGGAGATTTACCAAAAAAACCTCCCTGAACTCCCTTATAATCCTTTTCTAAAAAAACTTAACTTTCTTTTTATACTTTTAAGTTAATCTTGCCTTCCTCTATTTATTTAGGAAGAAATAATAGTTAAAATTAATGACTCCAGGAACATTAACCTGAGGAAAGACTTTCTGGCCAAGGAAAGCAAAATTACTTTTAAACTAACACCTAGGAACTTCAGGTTTCTTGGCCTACAAAATAAAGGGATAAGTGTCTAAAAATCCTTTAAATCTGACAAAACTGGTGCTCCCTGCCAGGTTTACCCTGAGTTCACGGTGCAACTATTATACAATGAATAATAAAAATTTGGCGCTAGATTCCTCTCTGGATCAAGAACACTTAGATTTTTGGTGAAATTACACGCTGTAATATGTGGGATTAAACAAGGAATTCTTGCCATTGAGCAATACCAACTCAAACTTTGTCATGCAACTACTAAGCTAAAAAGTGAAATTCAACAGTTAACCCCACTTGTTGCCATCAAATTGGCTCTTTGTGCCACCCATGATTGGGTATATTCAATAATTGAAGATATCACCAACTTACAAAATTAGATGGACGCTCTCCACCCTCACATAGCTCCCAGCGATAGCAGTTCCTCTTCAGGTGAAAACGCACCCCTAAGTGTCAATCCCCATAGTTTGACCATTAATCCCCTCAGCGGCATGTTCAAACCATCGTATAAAGAGAAGTACGTCCCTGTAGAAGGGGGTATCTTCTCTTTCCAATTTTGTTAAAAGAGTGCTCTGGAGGAAGCCACTGACATCCAAAGGCTCAAACACTTAACTCCTGTCTTAGTCACATAGCTCAAGACATTATGATACCTCACCTAATGCATTGACAGACTTGGGATGACGCCAAGAGTATCTTGCTTTGGGAATTCAGGAGTGACCTAAATTTATCCAATCTAAAGCAAACTTTTATGGGTATAAGCCTTGATTGGGGAGAAACCATCACTGAGTTTGCTCACCATTTTTACCTTGAGTCTCAAACGTTGGTCATCAGAAAACATCTTAATTTAATGGTGCTATCACTGCTTCTTTCTTTGGCGCTTAAAGATATGACTAATATTATACTTTATCTTAAAGCCATGAAGTCTAACAGGACGTATCTCCTTTATATCAAAGAAACCATTTTAAAGATCCCGGCTGCTCTACTCAAACCCACTGGGCCCTCTCATTTTAAAAATAGACTCAGCCCCAAGTGCTAGCAGTTAACCCAAGTCGCCTACCCCCAAAATATTCTGCACTTTTTGCAGGAGAAATAACCATAATATAGACACTTAACGCATCTTTCTACATAAGTTGGCGTATTATCAATTAATATAGAGCAGGAGGCTCCCTATGCTGATGATACCCAAATGCCTCAGGACCCTTGTACTAGATCGAATATTATGTCCAGAACCCCGGGATGCTTTGTGTTAGCAGCGCCTGCAGAAGTTGAAGTACTTCTTCCTATCCAAGGTAATAAAGATCTTCAGCTTTCTTATTTTATATTGGACAGCTGCCAAGCACATTTTGAAAGTCAGTTTCTCTATGGAAAGCCAAGCTCTGACAGACAAACCCTTTAAAAGCATTGAGAAGTCCCAAGCTTGACTGCGGCATACCCTCTACTTGCTTAGCTAAAAATCCCCACAAAAGTTTACAAGATGTTAATCCTCAGTTCATCTCTTTGGTGGTTCAAGTAGAGTTAGTCATTTATAAGGTTATTGTCTTGGTAATAATTAATATCATCTCACCGGTTAACATTAAAACTTCTGAATTATCCAGAAAATAATGGCTTCAGACTTTATTCATGAAGATAAATATGGAACGGCTGGTAATTGGATGACTAAAGCAAACGAGGTGTATTCCACCTTACCTCTAAAATTTAGAAAGCTTTTAGATACCTCCCTCATTATTGCATTAGAAAATGATACCTACGAGTTGCTTATTGGAGTCCAATTGATGCAAGAGTTCAACTGCTTCATCAACTATGAGAAAAGTAACTACCACTTTCTAAGGTATTGGATCCTGTTAATATCTGAACTCCTAGGTCAAGAGTAGAGGAGCCCCAAAAATGAACCTTCCTCCTTGAATATCCGTCTTCCATTTGTAAAGTCAAATATCAAGTATTAGGAGACAAAACTAAGTTACCCTCTGAGTGTGGACGCCAAAGATGGGATCCCTCTGTATGCCCCCATTTGAGATCAATACCCTCTGGC
Source organism: Massospora cicadina (assembly GCA_022478985.1). Taxonomy (NCBI): domain Eukaryota; kingdom Fungi; phylum Entomophthoromycota; class Entomophthoromycetes; order Entomophthorales; family Entomophthoraceae; genus Massospora; species Massospora cicadina. The sequence continues at coordinate 46,666 of JAKSZP010007944.1, forward strand.
TCACAAGTTATTGTGGATACGGGGATCAAGATTTTCAACCCTCCCAATCAAAGTTTGGAGCTAAGTGGACACCTAGACCCTTCAATTTAAGAAGCATTGACCTGTCCATGGATTTTAGACCCTGCCTACAGGAAATCCATCTCTATTTTATCAGGGAATCTAATGAATTAAATCCCCCAAGTCCTTTAACATGTCCCAATCACTTATGTAAAACTATGTCCCATTGAAAATATCGCCAATGTGAGTTGATTTTTTCCTTATAATATATTGGAACTCAATCCCCTGCCCACAATAACTCTGGTTTACCGTAAAATAAAGACAATATCACTCCTAACAAATGTCAGAATATCAAAGACCTCCTCAAAGAGTATGACAATATTCTCTTTAGGACTAAGTGACTATAAAATGTTGGGGGTAATTCGCCAAATTGAGACCAAGGATCACTCTCCATTTAAATCTTAGCCATAAATAGAAATGTAAAGTTGAGGAAGCTCAAGTGGTTTTATAGTTACAGCAACAGTTGGATGCTGGGTTACTCATGCCTTCTAAAAGCCCATGTACTTACCTGCTCCTATTATTTTGGAAGAAGGATGGTGGCCACCATGTTGTCATGTATTATCACCGCCTCAATTCAATCACAAGAAAAAATAGCTATCCATTGTCGCATATAGATGAAGCCTTACATTTGATGTTGGGTTCCAATATTTTTCAGCTAAGGATTTCGCCAGTGGATACTGGAAAATTGATTTGTTGCCAGAGGGATCATGAAAAATGTGACCTCATTTCAAGTGAAGGATTATTTGAGACCACAAAAATGCCGCAGGGGTTGTGTAATGCCCCTGATACCTTACAACGCGCTTGGACGGACTTATAGGTGTCTTGAAATATTTGTTTATGCTAGTTTATCCTTATGATATTACCATTTTTTGAGAACTTTTATTAAGCACATAGATCATCCTTGGAAAAAATCCAGTGGTTATGGCAAGCCTCAGTAAAACTATAGCCATCAAAATCTCCTTCTTTCAGAGTTACATGGATTTTTAGGCCATAAGGTAGCTAAAGCTGGAATATCCTCAATGAACGATAAGGCTATGTCCATTTCTAATATGTCCCCCAAATCCCTACAAGACGTACAGGTTTTTTGAGGATAGTGGGTTTTTATCGCCATTTTTCCCCATTTTGCCAACATCTCTGAGCCTCTAGTATATTTATTGAAGAATGACATACTCTTACAATGGAAAGAAGAGTAGTAGCAGGCCTTTGACCTATTACGCTCAGCTCTCTCCCATTCACCAGTAATTATAGATGCCAACTTTGATAAACCCTTTCTCCTCTTTACTGATGCTAGTGATATAGCTATTAGAGCCATACTATCGCAGCATGACAAAAACTTGGTAGACCATCCTATCGCCTGCTTTAGAAAAACCCTAACCAAAGCCAAACGCCATTATAGTATTAATGAGCGCAAATGCTTGGTAGTCCTATAGGATATTAAAAATTTGTGACCCTACTTATACAGGAACCATTTAAGTTAATAACCAATTATGATTCCTTGTGATGACTACAGGATATAAATGATCCTGACGGGAGGTTAGATTTATGGGCGTTAAAACCTCAAAGTTACAACTTTTCACTATTCCTAAACAGGACCCATCCATCAAGATGCGGATTGCTTATCCAGGCTCCCCATATTAACTTTAAATAACCCTGAGGAGGATTGACTCTATGACCTCTTAACTCAATCACATTTGAAGAATTATAGATCCCTGACTCTTCAAAAATAATTAAAAAAAAGTTGGTGAACCTTCAAGTTAAAAATGGTAAACTGTACAAACTTGTATATCAAAAAATGGCTGCCCTATATGTGACCCTCAGCTTGGACTGACATCATATTAAAGGGACATTAACATGTTGGCCATGGGGCATTTGGAAAACTTACCAGTGGCTCAAGTCTCAATTCTTCAGGAAGGAATGCTAGTTTTCATCCAAGATGTATTATAGTCCCCTCTAGTATTTAAACTTCAAGCTGGACCTAATTTTCAACCTCATCATCCAGCGGTTCCACCCTGTGAACCCTTCCATACTATTAGTATTGATGTTGTAGGACCTCTACCTCGAGACTCTAATGGTCATTGGTTCCTCCTCCTAGCAGTTGAACATTTAACCAAGTGGATAGAAGATTTATCACTACTCTCTTCTTTGGCAAAAGTTACCGCCACGTTTTTATATAATCAATCATCACCCAGAATGGTTTCTAAACATAATTCTTTCCAATAATGGGCAAAAAAGTATAATATTTGCTGATGGAGGATTTTGCAAAACTGATGGGATCCATTAAGGTATTTTTCACTCTCTACCATCCTGCAACAAATGGAATGGTAGTGCAGGCAAATGGTACTCTATTGACAACCCTCCAGAAAATTGGCTACAACTAACCCCCTTCATTGTCCCCAATATTTGACTATTGCAATTCTGGCCTATAGAATCAACTATCATTGACTAATTAAGATGTCTCCCTTTCCAAGCGTTATATAAAGAAATACTCAGCTGACTTCTAAAGTGCAGACTATGCTTGACCAAGCCTCCTCCAAAGCCCCTGAAGTTACTATGCAAAGTATTGCCAATGAAATTATCTAACTTCAGGCCCTGGCTTCTGAGAACTTATCTGCTACCACTAGTAGAGAAACAAATTGGTTATATGACAAAAATGAACTCTTCACACCTTCCAACTGGGTCACCTAGTCCTTTTCTACCACCATTGGACGGGAGGCTATGATAACAAAATGGGTCACCAACTGGTTGGGGCCCTAAAAAGTCATTTATAAGCGGGGCATAAAACTTTTAATTGTAGAGGAAATTTGGGGTACCATAGTAAATTGCAAACATAGTCACTTTCTCCATAAATTTTCCCCCCTATGCCAAGATCAAGAGGGGGTGTTGTCAGGATACTGCCCAAATCAACGATTTGCATGATTCAGATGACAGAAATCAAATTCAGTCCATTAAAATAGCTAAAACTTGTAATAGGGATAATCCCCAACGAAATTCAAGCCCTCTTAATATAGGGATGATCCCCAACTAATTTAGAGCCCTCTCAATATCAGGGATAATCCCCTACTAAGGTGGTCAAATGTTACTCACCCAAAGCCTCCTAACCTTGAGGTTTAAACCTGATCCATGCATCAAGAAAATCTTATTTGACTAAGATGTCCAGAATGCCTCAGAATCCTCATTTGGTATCAAGTGTAGATCTTAGCTTGGACCACTTGGAAATTTACCAAAAAACCTCCCTGAAATCCCTTATAATCCTTTTCTAAGCATAAAAACTTAAATTCTCTTTTTGCAGTAAAGTTAAATTGGCCTCTCTCTACATATTTAGGAAGAAATAATAGCTAGGATTTATGACTTCAGGAACGTTAACCTGATCAAGACTTTACAGCCAAGGAAAGCAAAATACTTATAATCCAGCACTAGGAACTTTGGGTTTTCTGGCCTTAAGACTTTAAAGGGACAATTAGTCTAAAAACCCCTTAGTCCTGGAAGAGAGCATGAGATCCAGCCAAATTCTTGAGAAACTCATGTAAACCTTAACCTAATTACAAAGTTCCGCCTACTCTAATGCACTATCATGGAAATTAAAGGGTAGAGCACATGTTACAAGGACTTCTAGACCTTACTCACTTTTGATGTAGGAAAATTATTTTGGTATTATGAAAATCATGGCTTTAGAAAAATTAGCAAGCTAGAGCACAATTTGAAAAAGCCATTATGAGATTTATAGAGAAGACATTCACAGTTGCCTACACACTTAAGGTCCTACTAAGGATCCACTTATTAACCATGTGCATGTTAAGTTTCTTAAACCTTATCATCAGCCCTCTGGACTTATGGGCACTGACACCTTATAAGTTATTGGACCCCCACTCATCGTTGCTATCTGATGTTTGGGCAAGTGTGGGAATTGTTGTAGATGGGTTGACCAACCATCAGTTTTTATTTATATCAAATTTTATATTTAACTTATATCTAGATATAGGATTTAATTCTGACTTAGTAATTGGTAGGGCATGCAGCCCCAGTATTTATATGAAGATGATACCTTATCATTGTACTGTTTAATGTAATACTTAAAGCCCACTGATGCAATTCTCGTTCCCTTATGTTATTGACAACTGGCGCCATGGCTTCACTTGGTTATTTGCCTCTCATTTCAGATTAGCATCAAAATGCTTTTTACCCCACATAAGCTTAAAATATCAGTATTAGGGTCCGTTAGGAATATTATGGCCAGCTGTCAGTGATTCAAGTACCTTCTTTGGTATTTGGTTACTTCAGTGTATCAATCTTATGTAAAACACCCTCCAATCATATTCATTTGCTTCCCTGGCGTAATTGGAAGATTCCGCCGGTAATATACTAATCTTAATGGCTGCTTAATAACCATGAAATACACCAATTAGAACTCTGGTAGAGAGGATATCTTATTGAGCTTACCATTTGAAATGGGGTCTTTTTGCCTTAATAGATAGTTTGAATATCTAGTAAGTTTGAGAGCGAGCCTAGGAACCCCTGGAAGTACCTGATACTATGGAAGATTCCTCCTGATGAATTAAAAAAACTCTTTTCTGACGTTATGTATTTTAGTGATTATTTTCCCAGATTACTTTCTTCAAATAGGTCCTGACATTGTTGTTTGCACGAAACTAGTTCATAGGAACTTGACTCTGAAACGCCAGTTTTAACAGGTTGGAACATATCTCCAGGCCCATAAGCCAGTATGGTCTACCCCTGAGTTAAGTGGAGGAGGACTGTAATTAAAGTGACAAATGAGATTTAGACTGAGCTGCCAGTTGGGTTTGTGAGCACACCAAAGGTAAGCAAGAATGCCAAATGCACTTCTGCTCAAACAACTTAAAGGTGGGATGGAAGGGGGGCAAACCATGAACAGTGACTTGAGATGGTGGTAATAAGCAAACCTGCACACATCCAGGTTATTGCCACTATGAAAACAGTGGATTTGGGCACAGAAAGCTTTTACAATACTATAATGGAGCTGGGTTCTGCCACAGTGTTGGTAAGAGGACAGGTGGCAAGGATGCAAAATTTTGATCAGCGGGGAGGTAAAGCCTCCCATAAAAGTGACATATCCTGATGCTGAGTAGCTTCAGCAAGTGTGGAGTGTCTAAGGAGACCCTGAGTATGGTAATCCCTGTCCATAATGGTAGGCAATATTGTTGTTATGATGGCCACAAGGACCCAGTCATTGCGGAACCAAAACTTAATTTCAGAGCTGGGTTTCACAACGGATATCAAGGTAAAAAATTTCAGCAAGAAAATTTATTCAGTGAAAAGATTTTTGATTCAAAATAAGGTGAAGAATCAACCAACAATCATACCTGTCAGGGATAATTGCTGTAATACCTGGTTGCTTTAGGGAATAGAATGATGTGCATGGTGACATCGATGAATCCCCCCCTTGGGTTGGGACCATCTAGTACTAAAAAAGAAATGGGGAAGTTGATTTTCTGACTGAGAGTGGCACAACTCGAGCGGAGATCTTTCAAACTGCTGTGGGCATGGCATCAAAAGGCTGAGTTGATGTTGATTCGGCCTCGGGCACCCAAATCACATTTTAATTGTTATTGAACTTTCTCAAGCAACAGAGATTACTCAATGGGTGGTGGGACCTCCCAGGGCCATTCCACATAGAGATGGTTCCAATTGGTTATAAATGGGTTCAGGACACCCTGTCATGGATAAATGACATGATTGAGGTGACCAACTATATGGATCAAGCTGGTCGTCAGGAGGCCAAAAAGGTTAAGTTGGCATACCTTTCTGACCTCAAAAATCCCATGGACCAAAACTGGGTTAAGGCGAAATATGACCAGGTTGGTCCTAGGGATGTGCATGATGCTCAGCCCTGCATTACAGCAAGGGCGTTAAAATGCATCAGCTATATCATTAATAATAAAGATTTGCTTCAGTTTCTCAGAGAATGGGGTTTGAAATGTGCTCAATTTTTGAAATTGCTAGATTGGGTTGGCTTTGACTGCAATCAATCACTTAAGTTCAGTCAATCCCAAGCTACTATACCTGGACAATGGTAGGGTGAGCCTATTGGGTCGCTTAATCTTACTAACATAACACTTGATCAACAATTTGCCCCCCTTAGTTTAAGTATGTTTTTATGAGACCAACTTTCCTCATTGGTCAACTTGTTATTAGTAAATTCCCCACTAGTTTACGTTTTTTAATAATGTTCTTTGGGAGAACCTTTGTGCGGGCCTTCTCAAGGAGGTCTCTAACAGCATTGGTCAGTTTATTTCAATTAAAATATTTCCCATATCTGGTGCACCGCTGGGCCGCCCTGTTCCCCTACAGACCAAAGCACTCAAGCAATCTTCACTGATCTTCACTTGGTTGTGGACTCCCTATTGGAGTCCAACCATGGTTTGTACTTATATATTGTCTCCTACTATATACCTTGTTGTACACCCTTTCCATGGGTTCCTTTTGCCCTGGCATCCTCTGCGTTGCCCTGATCACCATCTTGCTAATGACTAGCTCCCTGGCAGTGTGGCTGTGCATCTCATACCACCTTTCTGGGAACTAGAGAGTTACAGAAAAACTCCTGAAACACCCAACCTGACTGCACCCAGTTTTTTAAGTTCATATACAATTTTTAAAATTTCAGTGGAATTGAGTTTCGCCACAACAAAAAGGTGGGTTCATTTTCCTTTTAAGATACAACAAACTTGAACCCAGCGTCAAGGAGGGACTCAATTCTTTCTTCCTGCATTGTACCCTTTCCGCTGCAACTTTGGCGTAAACCAACATAATGCGCTGCATCAACTAGCCAGTTGTCATGATGAGAACATGTGGGGAACCCGCAGAGGGTAGGCTGTAACCCACCGCTCATCTACCACATGGGCGAGATCTTTTTGTGTGACGAGGGGATGGACGCCCTCTTTAGACCCTTCTTGGTGGGAAATGGAAATGCCCCCTGGTCCATGCGCAGGGGCACTCCCCCATACTTACAAGGTCCATGGATTTCCCCTTTCTCTTGAGTGATCAGGAAGGAATAGTCTGCAAGCATGGGGGTTTTGTTTGTTCCTGTGGTTGCTGATCTACCTCTTTATCCTGACATTGTGGGTTCTGATGCTTGTATTATTGCAGTTGACGCTGATGCTTTGGAGTAGTAAGTTTTCATGAATCCGCTAGTGCCCCTGTCGCCTCAGAGGAAGCAGAAGAGGTAGGGTTCTTTAGATATGGGTATCATGGCTTCTTCTACCAAAGATGGCCTAGGGGAGGTGGTTTAATGAATATCCCTTCCTTACGGGTGCCTCTCACATTTTGGCTAAGGAATAAGATCAGGCTTATTTTCTATTACCAGTTAAGATATAGTTAGGTGCTCATATAGTCTCAGTTGAGGCTCTCTTGGACATGGGAGCTGATGGGAACTTTCTAAGTTTGCAGGTTGCTCAGGTGTTGTATCTCAATATGGACATAGGATCTTGTTTGTAATGCGTCATCAGCCTCATTGACCTGGTATTCAGTGATACTTCCAGTATCATTCGTGGTACATGGGGTTGGCTTCTGTGATTGGCTCACTGCTTCATCAGATTTGGTATTTTCCGCTATCCTAGGGGTTGGTTGGTGGCAGAGGCACAGGTTTGCATTACCTGGATCATAACTTTGTCATTTGAGAATCTACACATGAGGGAAAATTTCGTTGATCAATACCTTTTCTCCTTCAGGAGCGGTGAGGTTAATTGTGACACTTCCTTCCTCTGCGGCGTTGCTGTCATATTTTCATTCTAGCTTGGATCAGTTTAGGGGCAACTTGAATATGGAAAATGCCAACTGTCTTCCCTACCACTGAGTATAATCTGGCTTTCTAGCTCATTTAAATGTTATCGGCAATAATTATCCTCTATATCCTTATACAAGCAGGTGGATAAGGGCCTGGAGGTGTTGTTGAATGATATGCTCGCAAAAGGGTGGGTTTTTTAAGGAGAACTCACCTATCACGGCTCCCATAGTTTTCTTCCTAAGTCTGACGGGACATTGCAGCCCTGTGTGAACTATGAGCATCTAGTTTAAAATTTTTTTGTTCAAAATCCCTACCTTTCCACTCAAGCAGAAAATTAGCAAGGTAATTGCAGAATCCTGGGTGTTTATAAAGCCAAATCTCGCGAGTGCTTTCAATTAGATTTGGGTGGGAGAAGTTTAGAAGTGGCTTATGACGGTTCAAGCCAGGAGAGGGATTTCCGGTTTCAAAATGCTTTTTTGGCTTGAAATATGCCCCAGTCACATTTTAACAGATGATCAATGATGTGCTTAGTGAACTTTAGTTCATCTGTTTGTTGGCATATTCAACAAAATCCTCGTGCATTCCACCACCACTGATCAGCATGAGAAGGACTTGAAGGCAGTGTTGGCTGCGTTGCACAAGGCTGACCTTTATGTGAAACCCTCAAAGTGTGAGTTTTTAGAGATAAGGTTACCTTTCTCAGTAATTTGGTCCTGAAGGGTGGTAGCACAAAGTCTCCCAACAAGCTTGAGGCCATCCTCTCTTGGCCCACTACCAAGAAACTTTTTTTGAGCTTCCTTGGCACCATCATATTTTTTGAAGAAATTTTCCCCTGCCCTCTCACAGTTAGCCGCGCCCACTGCATCCTTTGATGGGGAAATATGTTTTTCCTGATGAACATCAGAATGTCAATGGGTGTTTGATGCCATCAAGGAGGTGATCATTGCACCGCCCATTCTCAAACACGTTGACCCCACTAAGCCTTTCATCATAACATGTGATGCATCATTGGCTGCCATAGGGGCAGCGTTGCTTCAAGAGCAAGATGGGAGCAGCATCCAATCGCTTAAATTTCGTGTAAGTTTGCTTCATCTGAAAAGTCCTGGGCCATTACAATAAGGAGTTGGCCGCTGTGGCATGGTCGTTTACACATTAGTGATACCTTCTTCAGGGCGTGTGAGATAGAGAGACTGTGCACATGAACCATCAGGCCTTCATGTATTTCTGGAAACTGAAGATACTGGCGCGTCACCATTCCTGACATATCTATACATCTGCAGCTTTAATTCTAATTATGAATCTGTCAAAGGTTCCCTGAAAGTCCTCCCTGACTTGTTGAGCCAAAACCCATCGTTGAGTCTGAAGCATAAGGGCAGGAGACATCAAGGTAATTCTCCCAGGACCATATTTTTGTCATTACTCCTCCCACCATTTTGGTGGCAGAGTGGGGTCCAGAGGTTCTGTTGGTCACTCTGGTACTTGCGGGTTAATTGCCTGTATGGATGTGTTAGAGCTGATTGACCAGATGGGGCTTCTGGATCATCAGAATACTTATTATTTGTTGGCAGAGGAAGAAGTTTGTTTAAATCCCAATTTTGGTTATGCCTTAACTTCACAACAAGGAGATTAAGGCTCACCATGACCCTCCAGCAGGCGTCACCTGGGTAATAAAAATGCCTCATCCTGGTGAAGTGGATGTATAACTGGCCAGGGATCTCCAAGGGTATCCTAGAGTTGTTTAATTAGGTACATAATATGCGCACAGGAAAATTTTGATCAACTAGGTTATAATGACCTTCTCCATCCCCTGCAGCAGTCTGAGGCCTGTGGACCTCTGTGTCTGATGAATTTATTGTTGAGCTTCCAAGCTCCAATGGGCTTAATATGATTATAGTGGTTGCAGACCTATTTAACAAATTCACATTTTATAACCCTGATCATTGGCTATTACCTCCAAGGAAACTGCCTGACCCCTGTGCGGCATGTCTTCTTGATGTTTGGGTTGCTGAAGGAAATTGTTAGTGACTGGGGGCTGCAGTTTACAGAACGCTTTTGGACAGCCCACCTGGATATCTCGAAAATTTAGCTGTGCCATCAACCGCATACCATCCCTAGTCTGATGGGCAAATGGAGCGGGCCAATCAAATTCTTAAGCATTATCTCCTGTGTTACGCCACCTCCACAAAAGATATCTGTGCGGATGACCTTCCACTGGCACAATTTTCATGTAATAACGCCTCCCATGCATCAAATGGGGTTTCGCTTTATGAGGCCACGCTGGGCAATATAATCTCTCATTCTCTCTAGATCTTTGCCTTTTACTGGAGGTCTCTGCTGCGGAAGAACACGCGTAACAAATATTTAGCACTCAATCCCTGGTCCATGAAAATCTGACCAAAGCCATCAGCAATTAAAAGTGGTTCACATATCAGAAACATCATCCTATCTGTCGCAATTCTGATATGACTGGACAATAATACTGAGGTCATCATGGCGAAATGTATGGAATCCGCTGGAATCAAACTGATAATGGTAATTCAAGCGCTTCAAAATGAGGTGATAATGGGATTAACGGGTTTTATTGGATATAACAATTTTATTATTGGTTTGCCTCTAAATAAGACGATATCAACATTTGACAATTACAATTTAAATTGCCTACAATTAAAGCGATAGCAAATTTGAGAGCAACTGGCCAAAGTGAGGAGAATTGGTGGAATCAAATAGTCCAAGCTATGAGAGTGGTATCATCCAAGCTGCTGTACTATAAGTGAGATGAGCGATCAAGAAGAGGGTTGTTGTTAAGTAATTTAAGAACCAGCGGAATAGGAAGAATACGCGGGATTAATTATATTAAATAAAGTAGTTGTGGGAGTGAGTACTCCATATTTAATTGAAGTTTATTCTGTTGTTTTGAGGGCAACGATCATCATATCGTTGGCCCTGATTGCTCAGTGGGTCACACCCTGTGCAAACTCCGTTGGCGTATCTAGGAAAGACCGCCAATTTTATAACACTATCCATGATATCATGGTGAATTCCTCAGCCATGCTCAATCTATGCCACCAGAATATGAAGGCGCCTATGCAGAAGTTTGTGAGAAAATGTTTGGGCTCTCATATGGTCAAAAGAGATGTTAAGGATTAGTCCTTTCAGTTGGCTCTTCCCACTCATTGGAAACAACACACTGACTTTCACACTTCCCTGTTATCACCATTTAAAGTCACTCCGCCCATGGATCCTGAGCCAGTGGTGATCAAAGACTTGATGGAGGTGGAGGTGGACACTATTTTGGCATCTCATCACTCAAGTTGCTCAATGCAGTACTTGGTAGCATAAAATCTTTCCCTCATATGCAAACAGCTAGGTTAATGCCCACAATTGTGCATATCGTTGCAAGTTGGTGGAGGACTTCCACATGGCACACCCAGAAGCTCCCCGCCTTCACCAGAAGGTTGCCTTCATCTTGGCAAAAAAGCTTCCAGGGTGCACAAAAATGTTGTGCTGGCCCAAGTTCCTGGTGGGGGTGCCCCCTGACTCGAAAAAGAAGGGTAATGTATCTTTGAGAAGCAGCCCCAGTGGCTGAATGGGAGGTATTCCAACATGGGAACAGGAATGGGAAAAAGCCAGCAGTCATTCCCCTTATCACCCTGGGCGATTTAGACCTTGTGTATAAATGAGCAGTAAGTGACAGCATATCTATAAGGTCGCGTCATTTCCCCCATGCCAAGCACCCATGGTCTTGTGTGAAAAATTCAGGGGTGTGTGGGGAAGTGGTGGCAGTCAGGGGCCTCCGCCAGCAAGGGGTTAGCAGTAATTTTTCTCAAAAGGTTGTCTCTGGAAGTTCACATTCAGACAATGTAATTAATTTAGAACTATTAAAAAATGGGGTAAAATTTGTTTTATCATGGTAATTTCCATCTGCCATGGTTTTTTGTCGTGGTAATTATGAGTCCATCCCTGATAAGTACAGGTGCAAAAACCCTTTCCCAACTCAATGGGACCAGCCATATGTGGTCTGGCTGTGGGCGGACCTAGTCACCCACAGGATGAAGCGAAAATGATCCACCAAGCAAAATTACATTGAGGGGAGGAGTTGGTGGCAAAATTTGAAAAGTAAGTTGGATGGACAGGCCAGGATCAATCTGGCGTCATAGGAATTCTGAGTGCCAATCTGAAATAACTGAATTTCAAATTATTCTTAACAGTGAATACAATCATTTAGTTTCACAAATTTTTTTTGGAGCTTATAAGGCACCAGACCCTGACAGGTTCCATTGTCACTCCATTTTTTCAGTTCTCTACTCTTTAAAAGTTCTAATAAATGATTTATAAAAGTTTCAAATTTTATCTGCAAAGTTTAGCAGTCCTCCAGACATTTTGTAACTAAGATTTTCAATTATGAGAATTTTTGGTTGGCGCTTGCGGCTGTCTTCCTATTATTTCATTCATCAATATGGATGGCTGTACCCAAGGTATTCTGGATGGGGTTCTGGGTGTTCACTCATCCAGAGTTAGGCCAGTCTTATTATCAGAACGCTCCATGACACAGGCTATAATTCCCCAAATTGATTATTTAAGTCTAGCCTTCCTTTTAAGTTCTATAAAAATCTGTTTTTTGGTGAATTTTTGATTCTGTATTACTACTTTTCTTAAGACCATGGAGCCATAGTAATGAATAGCTAATAAGGATGTCGCGTTTGTAAAAATTACCTCAAAAATTTTATGTATATGTAGCCTAGTTATTATCATGAAAATCAAATGTTTTATAGCATTAAAAGGTATACCTTTTTGCGTGGCTAAAATTTTTTATATCCCTTATCAATTCACCATATTTCTGACTTACCATTATATAATATTAGTTTTGACCTCCATCATACCAGTTCTATATAGTTTGATGACTGAAACATATTTTATTGTTCATGATTAGACCTCCATATAAAACCTGTTAATTGGTGAAATTATATATGCTAAAAATATCTTGTTATGACAGTTATTGTACTTCTTGTCATAGTCAAAGTGTTTCCTGACTACCATATAACCCTAATATTTCATATTAGGAAGACTAAGGATGAACAGATAAGCATAAAATGTCTAGACCTTCAAAACTTAGACTCCAAATTTTATACATAATAATTTATTAAAATATTGCTGAGGAGGCCAGGATATGTTCAAAATGGAGGAATTTGAGAATGAAGCACTTAAAAAATACAGAAAAGTTACCAAAATGCCAGAGGTACCCTATCAATATTCTATAATGGGCCCTGAAGTTTGCATAAAAAGTCATTATTTGGAACTAAGGCTTCTATTGCCCATAGCCTGTGTAGCCCACAGGGACAAATCTCAAGCGCCCAGCAAAGTAAAACTATATAGACAAACAGATGAAGGTGTTTATATCAAATTTGTTTTCTATTTATCAAAAAAATTGGAAAATGCAAATTAAAAACAAAATTTTTACAAATTATGTTTACTTGAGAATAAAGGATCTACTGAATTGACCATTTATAGACTAAACTCTGACTTTAAAAACCATTGTAGTGTGCTGTAACACCATACTGCACAGTTAAAATTTCCCTCTTGAACTTACTTGATTCTATTGATCTTATGACCCTTGTCTAATTTCAAGGTTTGTATATAGTCCATGGTTAGTCTGATCTACTTCCGGGAGCATTAAAAATGCAGTTGAAATCTAGGTGTTGAGGAATTGAATGGACCTAATCATCGGATATTTGATATCAATGATTATGGTTCAGGTGTATCCTAAGTATATGAACTTGGGACTTGCGGCCTAGCGATTTCACTTAATTATATTTGATTATGATGTCATGGGCTCAAGGGCTTTGTAGGTTAGGTCAAACTTAAATTTAAGTTTTGATTTAATGACTCAGGCACATGGGCTTTGTTGGTCTATGTTGAAATTAGTTTTTAATGTCAGTTGAGTTTTTGATTGAATTAATTACTAATTAGTGATATGAATCGCCTTGGTATGTGCTGCTGATTGCATGTGAAAGTGAATTGGTTCAGCTATTTTGAAGATGTGTACAAAACGCCATCTCAATAATGATGACAGTGTTTACTCTGACTCTGAGGCTGAGCATGATGCCCTGAGTCAAATTATTTGTAGACGTCCTTACAAACTTTTTATGTGGCCAAGGGCCACTGAAAGTAAGGCGTCATGGGTAAGATGTGGTTAACGTTGAACCCTATAAATAACCCTTGCATTTACTAATAAAGGCATCCTTTAACTTCTGAATTAAGTTTATAATTTATCCTATAAACTTTTTGCATTATCACTTTGTTTATTAAAGTCAATTTTTACTTGGGATCAGTAGGATCAGGGCAGCATGCCATCATCCAAGTGAAATGATCGGGTATACAATTTAAGTATTATCATAAAGCTATATCATAAATTTAAAGCACCATCCTGTCTATTGTCCTCACACAATAGACGCTCAAAGATGCATTTCCACCAAACAATGAACCAGCCATCAGGCGAAGCCCAAATATTCAACACTAGGTAAAAGGTATATTTTATTGGAATAATTATAAGAATAATTATACTCATTTTATCAGCCTTGGAACAAGGACATCCTGATTGAAGATCAATTATCACGAGTACAACGGGTGTAATGAGTACAATGGTAATCAATTTTGGATGGGCGGTTCATTAGAGTCAAGGGCAAGCGCATGATGATTCTTGTGGGTTGGAGGTTTTAATGGAAAAGTGGACTCTAAGATGAGGCAGCAACTAATTTATGGAATCTATTTTAGGTAAACTTGATGGGAAGAGAAAAGTATTTAATTGCTTGAGTTTGATTTAAAGTTGTGACAACACATCTCACCTTTGGCTTGACTCATACTTCAGTTAACTCAGTTTTAAAAATGTTGCTAATTATGATAGGGTCTCAAGAATATCTTAAGAACACTGTTAATGATCTTCCCATCAGACAAGTGCTTAATGGTATAAAGGTCACAAGAGAACTGTTCTATAATTACATAGGTCCCATTCCACAAGGAAGCCATCTTGTGTGTTCAACCATATCCCATATGTATCACAGTGTGATATTTGACCACCTTATTTAAATTGATGTAACATAATTCAGTGAATGTCAAATGGAACTTTTTAGTTGACCTTTTTAGTCAAAGCTGCTCCGTAGGCTTTGGTTTAAGTTCTTATTATGCCCTAACTAATTGACTGAAGTACTACTCAAGTCAAATTACATCTTCATCTTCTACAATAGAATGCAGTAGTTGTGGCAAAAAAGGGTGTCAGCCATAGAGTATTAGAAAGGAATAAAACCCATGTAGCTAAGGTCTAATATATGCAAAATCTTAGATACAATTTAAATGATCTATTGCAAAAGGGATGCAGTGGAAAATTTACGTGGTAGAATGCGTTATAATCCCATTTACCCTTCTACAGTACTATTAGTCTCAAGGTGATAGGGAGCATCCAGGGCTCCTCAAATTCCTTTTAGTTTATTGAAAAGAAACTTTTTATGGACATAAAGTTGGTGGTATTATCTATCAGTATAACTTGGGGCACACATGTCAATGTATAATGTTCTCAATAATAAACCAACTATAGTAATCTTCTCTCTATCAATAATGGGTTAAGATTTGACCCACATAGTCAAGTGGCCAATAGATATGATGATGTATTGGTGGTTAAGGTTGCTGACGGGCAAATATAATAACTTTATAGATATAGTATGCCAAGATCAGTTGGACTTGATGAATTATATGTAGTGGAGGTTTTATAAGGAATGTTGAGAGTAACATTTTTGACAATTCATCAAAAAGTTTTAAATATCAAGCCTCAAAGAATCCCAGTAGTATCTTTTTTGTGCCTGATCTAAAGTCTTAATAAGACCACATGGCCAAGAACTTGACAAGCTTGCATAATTAGTATGGGTCATTCAGAAGGGGAAGGATATAACATGTTTAGCCTTTCATCCCATTTTATAAAATACCATTTCAAGCTCAGTGTTCTGAATTAATAATTCTAGAGTTTTCTAACTGGTAGGCTGCTTATCTTAATATGAGTAAGCCTTCATCTTTTCAAATAGCTGATTGGCAAAAAGGGGAAATGCTAAAATGATAGATGGTCTAGAGTGACCGTTGAGATTCTGATGGGATGAACCTGAGTGATGCATGACTTTGTAGTCGTAAGCCAATAGTTTAAGAGCTCATATTGACAACACCCTTCAGACTCCCCTAAGGTTGTAAAGCCATCGTAACAAAGCATGATTGGTGACAACCTGAAATTTGGGTATACAAATATACATGGTATTGCTTTCAAGCAAAGATGATGGCCAAACATCTGCGTTCTTAAACCTAGTAGTTCCTTTCACGTTTAATGAGGGAGCAGCTACAGAAAGTAACCAGAGGTTCCTCCTCATTATCATCGCTTTGGGATAGTATTTTTCATATGGATGTTAATGAGGCGTCAAATTAAATTATAGATGGCTGTCAATGTCTTGTAGCAAAAGAAAAGTTGTTGACTTAAGGCAGCATGTAACTTGTTAAAGGCATCTTTGCTTTCTGCAGACCATTAAAAAGTCAGTCCACTTATTTGCAGATGAAACAGTGGTCATCTAACAGAGAAAACCTTTAATGAAGTGATGATAATATCATAACATCCCCAGACATACCTATAAATCTCATCTATTTTCAAGTATTTTCATGCTATTAAAGATGTCAGGATTTTAGGGTTGCAGTCAAATCCCTTGTGGGTTAACAAGGTGACCTAAATACTCCCTTTGGATCTTTAAAGATTGGCATTTTTTGGCTTAATTTTTAACTGAGCCTTTGCTCTCTGACGAGGTACTTACTTTAAGTGATACAGATGTTGGGAGAAAGTACACAAACTCATTAATACCATCAAGATATTAAAACGTAGCTTAACTTTTTTTCAAAATTTTATTTAGGTCTGTGGCCCAAAAGTAGTAGGCGCAGTGCAAAGTCCATGGGGCTTATGAGTCATCTGGTGTAGCCTTTTAGAGGAGATGATTGCATATTTCTCCTGTTTCTCCTTAGGTAGGTTGATCTGCCAATAGTCAATTATAAGATCTGGTGCAGTGAAATATTGAAACCCCTCCTAATTGGTCTAGAGCATCTTCTATATGAGGCAAATTGTAAGACTCTTTTTTGGTAATATTATTAGTAGACAATAATTAATCACCGCCAAGTTGGAATTATCCTTCTTAATCTAAAAAATAAGCACAAGATTATCCAATATATTGTGGATGAGGATAATCATTTCTTGCTGAAGCAGTTGACTGAAATTTTTTGGCACTACTTCATCATTAACTCTACTTCTTAAAATAGGCCTGGAGCATATAAACATGGCGTCTCCACTGTTGATATTGTGCTGAATGCCTTTAATACATCCCAAGTTGTAGTCACTAGTGGAAAATATCTGAGCATATTTTTGTAGTAACGCCAAGGCTTGATCCTTTTGCTCTTCCAATAGTACTTCTATTGTATTTAGAAATTGATCAAACAAACATTTGACGCCGTATCTGGCAATTTAAACTCCAAATACGTTTTAAAGCATTTGACAGACTTAATCTCATCTCAGGGTACAAAGTGGACGTAGGCAATCTTTTGATTTTTTTTACAATAGGTGGGCCCAACCTAAGGGGGATACACTGATCTAACTTTTATTTTTTCTTCAAAATAGTTTTTGGAGAAGTTAGGTTATCCAGAAGGACGCATATCTCTATTTCCAAGAATGATCAATCCTGTAGCAATTTTGAGTTTAATCCATGATCCTTCCCATGGGGAGTGATCTCTCCCAACTATCATTCCAGTAGGTCCAGGGACAACTTTTTAATGACATACTGCTGTTCTCTCGGGAGTAACTTGCAATTTATTGACTTCTCATAGTGGAATACCCTGATTTTTGAAGATATTAAGAGGAGCCTGAATACAATGATTAACTTTCAGGTAATGGATGGGAAGTACCTCATTGATGTAAATTACATTAATAAATATGTTGAGGTTAGTAAAGGGAACCATTTCTTCCCATAAGTAGTGTAGTGACAGTAATTTGCTGAGGATCTTGATAAGATTGTCTTCATAGTTAAGGACATCTCCATAGAAATTAAGGAAGATGCTACAAATCAAAAATTGATAATTCCAACTATGCAATACAGTAGCTGGAAAAATAACTTGTAAGGTCTAAATATCATTTGTAAAGCAATATAAGTCTTTCATATGTAGTTCTTTCAGGGACATTGGTTACATACTGGTGTTGATGGGCCACGTCTGGGAAAATCTTCAGTTTCTTTATCAAATGACTTGAGATTACATTTACAGAGCACCACTAATCACTATGGGCGGAATTGAAATTTTATAACAAATACATTGACCTGGTACAATCATACAAGTATTTGGAATTTGAGTATAATTAAAATATGGCAGGAGCATCCACCTAGCTAATCATGATACTGACCTTTTCGCCAACATCTGGGAAATGTGCATACAAAAGTCTTTAGGGGAAGGCTAACTTGACTCCTTTCAGAGGGGAAGCCCATCAGATCATCAACTTCCCCCAAAGAGAGATTGCTACACAAGTTGTGTAGCATAGAATTTAAATATTTTCCCAGACTTCATTCTTCAGAGCAGCGTGCTGGCTCCAAGTCATGGAAAAACTTGATTTTGAGAGCCATTAGTTGTGAGGGGAATGCTCTTTAGGTAGCTTCTTCCTCACGTTTTTAAGTTGGGATAATTAGTTAATAGCAATAGAGTACCACTCCTCTATTTCCAAATTTCTTTTCCCTGATCCTCATTATCTGTATTGAAGGCCAAATAGCTTATAATAGGATGATTTATTTGGACAGGTTGCTGAATATTAGCTCTTGGAGTTTCAAATTTCAGCAAGTCACATTGGTAACTCTGCGTTGAGGTCTTAGTGTTGGATATTTACCTTTGCAGCTAAAAGAGAAGAATTTTTAGGTCAATCTCAGCTGAAAAAGGGAAATGTCGGCCATTTGTGATTATAAGAGGATTTTAAGAGTGTTTCCTACAATAATAAAATCCATGCTATTGAAAATTTCAGCCAAAAGTCCCTGGCCGATTATCAGTGGAACCTCAATAAATTAGGTAACATGAGTTTGAACCTGCACGGGCACATTTAGTAAAATCTAACAATTGGATTTCCCAATTGCACAATGGACTCTGGGGAAACCAGAGCAAGGTACTCCCCCAACTGGCACTGAGTCCTTCACCACACCTGCGCAGGGGCCACCCCCTTTTATAGGCGTGGCAGCAGGCCCCTGAGGTGATAAAAATTTCTTGATCAGTGATTGGTTGGGGTACATCAAAACCTGCCACATGGGTATTTTCTGCCCCAAAACCCCAACGTCCATTTCCCAAAATTATCTAACTTTCCTCGATAATCTGATAGGATCAACACCCATATTTCATAAATTAGAAAGCTCTGAAGCTATTCCAAAACTATCCCCAAATCCCTCCGACCTTCAAAAATAGTATAAATATTAACTGTTGAAAGTCAGAAAGGGATTGTTTTTACCACTACCCCCGCGCTAAAAAGATAAAATACATAAAAACTCACGTTTATAGCATTTTATACCAAAATTTTATTTTAATTCTTTGTGGAAGCCAGTTGCTGAAAGCACCAGCAAGCCAACTTCAGCTGGTTTCCCACATCCAGGTCTATTGTCATAATAAAAGACTCCTGTTGTATTTTTAATTTTACCTGAACGTTGATTAGGGTGAATTTTTGGAGTTTAGACATTAGTTACAAAGGTGAACTCACACCATGTTAAATACGCAATCATAGAGGAGGGTCCATCCCTTTACCAGTGTCAGCAGAGTGACCAAAGCAGCTCAGAGTAATCCTTAGTAGCATTATGGAGGGCAATCTTGACATCAAAATTAACCATAGACTTTGCTCTGAGTAACACCTGAGCCTCATATAAATTTGATCAGAAAACTCAGAGATGTTCTCATTCTTCAAAATTTGGACAATCAAGAACTTGGCCTTGCAAGAGGCCATTTGTTCAGGACTAACCAAATTCATTGGATACAGCAGTTTCAACATCCGCAAAACTCTATTTTTCCTCATGAGTAAGGCATAATTAGATTACTCTTTTGTTGTCCAAGAAGCTCATCATAGTAGTACCCAAAAAGGTTATCAGCTCTATGCATAGTTATCATTGAAATCTTCATAAAAAGGATTGCACATTCCCATTTTGATTAAATTTAGGTAAATCTATAAGATTAAATCGTTGAAAAGGCTGAAAGGTTATGCCAAAAGAAGTAGTTTCAAAAGCTGGTATGAAAATCCAACTTGGATCCAGGACTACTACGTTCACCAGCATAACTTTGGGGTTGATATGAGGCCTGAGGAAAGAGTTAGGGCAAGAGTACATCTGTCATAGAGCTTTGGGACTGAGTGGGTTGGTCCATGATAGACTCTACTTCAGAAAAATTTTCCTCAATTTTCTAGATCGTTTTGGATGTGGAATTGGGCGTCACACTGACAATGCACATCATTCAATTTGCCTCTATAAACCATTCTAAATTCAACCGTTATTCCAAGACTGTTTAGTCTGTTATTTTTACTGCTTCAAAGAGACAATATCATCTTGTAGTCCACAAGTTAGGGACCAAAATTCAGAATTTTCAGTTTTTACTTGTTGACACTACATAAATCTCATGTAATTTGGTAATGGTCACTATTTTCCTGTAGACGTCCCTAAAAATCCTTGTGTAGTTAAACACATTTGTCCAGCAAGGCGTTGATATTTTGATGAATGGTGGTATGTTGGATCTGAAGTTGTATCAGTTTCTCCTAGAGGGAATTGGTTACTTCAGCGGTACTGGCAATCTGTTGAGATGCAACTTACATATCCTATTGCATGTAATGAGTTAGTTACTCCCCTGATCTAGCTTTCTGGACTTCCATTCATGCAGCGTTTGTAAATTTCCTAGCCCTTATTGGAGTGGATTCACATTCTATATCCACACAGCAGTAACTCCTCCTTGCCCATAGCTTAAGAATGATTTCAATTACGTTTTAATTCAGTTCCAAAATAAACTTAACCAGTTACTGGGAGATCTGGTGGATGAGCTTTTGGTTTTGTTGACAGCCTGTCATAAATATGGGAAGCTACTCTCCAGATGGTTGTGTAGGGAGCGCATAGCATCCACATTCTACTGAGTTCTTTCAAATACATTAAAAATTAAGCATGATGATGGACTATAGTCAACTGGGAACTGTGTACTGTTGTTTGCAAATACCATATAATGTATTAAAAGAAAGTTTGATGCTATCTAGAAAAAATTACACTTGCTTATAGTTCATGATGCTTAATTGCCTATATTCCTGCCATAGCTGGTCTTGGTTGTGTAAACAGTAGAGTTGGGTAGGCAGGAGGCCAGCCGTTTTGTGGATAAATAATTAGAATCCTTGTAACAGCTTTTTACCAACCTTCTATATCTTCTACAGGGTAAAAATGTAAAATTTTAATCCTTTAAATTGGTGGGAGTGGCCTCATCCTATCTTGTCTCAGATTAGATGAGGAGTGCTGGGCGGATTGACATGGAAGATGATGGCTTAATTATTTAAGTTATATTGTTCTCCTGCATTAGACTCCATTGTTTTGTTAGAAATAATAAGATAAACGTGTGCCCCTGTAGTGAGCACCTTGATGTAGTACACGGTAATGCACACTGTTGCTCAGGTAAGATTTCACTCTTAGAACTCACTTAAACTACTTATTCTTATGGCCTCTGTCTGATAGACGAGGTCTGCTTCTTATAATTCCTGGTATAGTCTGATCTACTTCCAGGAATTTTGAAAATACAGCTTATGATTAGGTAAAAGGTATAGTTAATGGATATTTACAAGAATAAGTATATACAATTTATCAGCCTTGAAAAAAGGACATACTTATTGTAGATCAATTAACACGAGTACAGTGGGTACAATGAAAACAATAGAACTCAATTTAGTGTAATGACTCATTAGAGTCAAGGTCAAGAGCATGATGATTCCATAAGGGCTGAGGCTCAAAGGGAAATGTGGACTATAGGATAAGACAGCAACTAATATTAGCGTTATTTTTAGAAAATCTAACAGGAAAGGATGAAGTATTTGATACTTGAGTTTGAGTCAATAATCTGACACCAGCCTGATATACTAGTGTGCACTCTCAGAAGGTCAGACCCTCCTGCTCATTATCAGTATCAGACTTACCTTGGCTAAAGGCCTCTTAATCAGACAAAAAATAATTCAATGGACTCAAGAGCTTATCTCAGGGGCACTCTCCTGTTTGTGGGCCCTTACTTTGCCCCTGATATTAAACAGTACTATTGTTCCATGGAAAGACTTCATATAACATTGAATAAGGTTCTTTTAATTTCACTTTACAGGTCTGAGACATGATAGACAGACCTTAATAAAGAGTTTTACCCACCTGTTATGAACATGTCCACTTTCCTAATGATCATCTTTTATAATATGTTCTTGATGAGGGAAGTAATGTGGGGTAACCTGATTGATAAGGGAGTTCTGATTGAAAGGGTTGATCCACTAACAAGAAGTTATTTATCTGCTCTAAGGGTGTATTAACAGCAATTTAGAAAGTTTGGTTATTCTGTGCGTAGAACTAAAGTCTTTTTCAGGATTGTGCAACCATGTTAAAGCCTTGGTATGTGCTTAAATCGGCGCTTAGGCATTAATACACAACTTCACAGGTTGGAACTTTTTATAAAATGACATAGGGCTGCATGGTGGCCCTAGAGACATAAGATAAAAGTATCATCAAAGGTTTCTATTGAAACAGCGAAAATTTGCTAGGCAAAAGAAAAGATCCCCTTTTTCCATTCCATCATAATAAACTACATGGTAGAGTACCAGCAGTGCATAGTTGTTATGGAATTTGGTAGACATCAATGGCTTAGATAATCAGGTAAAAACCCTTGATGATTGTTTTATGCCGGCAGGGAAATGGACAAATTATAACAATAAAAAAAGGGAGCTGATTTACAATGCTGGGAAGCCTCATAAATTGATTATGAGTCAGAGTTATTGCCAGCAAGGTAGTAAGAATTTTTTATCCTTGAAAGCCATTAAGCTTTTAAATAAAAACATGAGCACATGAACAAGGTTTCTATCATAACTTAATTTAACAGATCAATCTTTGGCAACAGGGCCTTAGAAATCAAACCCTTGTCCAAAATATAACGTTTAGAATAAAATAAAAAATAGGAATGGTTGGTCAAACCAAATTGCAAAAGTATGTATGTAACAATGGCTGTTACTAAGCACACTGGAGCTTTTCTCAACCTCTGCTGTCAACAGGAAGACTAAGTACGAACTTCAACAACAAATCTCTATAGTTGGCGCTATTGGAACCAAAAAACAACCATAATAAAGGAGATCCTGTAAAATAGGGGTGGAAGGCGAGTTGTTGAGACATATGTCTACCAGCCTGAACATTGTGGGTTCAATTCCCACCCTATGCACATTATTTGGGGTGCCAGCCAAAAAAACCTATTGGCAGTTAGTAGGTATAAACCCTCAAACTCATACCCACGACATAAACAGAAAAACTGAGCCCCAATCAGGAGGTGGAAAAATTTCTTTGATGGAGTTGACCTTGATCAGGTTTATGTAAACAGTTTCATTCTTGCTATCTTTTGGTAATGTCCATCCCCTGGTAAGCTTGCCTCAAATAAATATTAAACGATCCTGTGATATAAGCTATTTTATAGTAAGAATATGTAAATTTTATAATACTTAAGGGATTCAGGGTGCATAATTTAAGACTTGTTTTTTAATAAATCATTCTATTCTCATAAGGCGAATTTCATTACAACTTAGTTTCTTGGTCAGTGACATCAAATTCCATGACTTTTTTATATCTTCTGGGTTTATTCTGTGAATTATACTATAGAGATCTGGCTTGTTTGTAAATGCGTGGCTGCTGTTCTGAGCTCAGCTGTGGCTCATGCTGTTCTTGTGCCCCTTGCGGCCCTATCAGCTGCATGGGTATCTTAGTTGTCTCAATTGATGAAGTTTTGAAAACTAAATCTTTACTGTTTTGTTATTAAGATCATTGTACAGCATCATACAATTTAAAAGACATTTTAAATGGGGTTTTAGAGAATTTGTCTATCATTTGGCAGTTGAACCTAAAGGTAATAAAGGGGTTATTCAGGGGAATCATTCGCACGTCATGCACATACTCTTTTAGACCAGTATATATGCTGATACATCCTCTGATGTCATGGTGATCTGCTATCAAATTTACTATGGCATTCAGGGGGTATACAAGGGCCTCCGTTGTCAGGAGTTTAAGATTAATCAAAGATTAAAAAAAGGGCTTTAAGATTATGTAAATCATTTTTATTGCTGGCTAAATTAGATGAGACATGATAATTATTCTGTCCATATATATAATCAGTACCAAAATTAGTACTAGAATGGTGGTTTCTGGAGGGGGTTTTCATATATCGAAATATTATCCTTATAGGTGAGCCTTTTTCATCATTGCCCTCCTCAAGCAAAAGAACGAAGGAAACTTCTCAAGTACTGCATGTGGATTCAGTTATATGTGTATGTGTGGTGTCATCCTTAATAGTATTTGGATCATCTTCTCACAGCAATGGTTGCAGGTCCTATACAGATGACCAGTAACATCATAGGTTGTCTTCTGTTTATATGATAGATCAAAAATTTCTTTCCAATCTCAAATATGGGCAACTTAGGTCTTTGGTCACTCTCTTTGGTACTCTTCTTCATTTATTTATTTATATTGCTGCTGAAATTTAGTTGAATCTTTAAAACTACTCCGCTAACTCTTCTTGGTATCTGATGGGATAGACTATTTTTATATGCATCCACCACTGGGGCTATCAAGCTTGGTATTATATTCTCTTCCATATAGCACTTTGAAGGGAGCATGTCAATACTTTTGTGGTAGCTCAAATGGTAAGAAAACAGGGCTGATGGCAACAAGAACTCACAATAATGATCTGTGGTTGATTGCAATCTTATTAAAGATTGATGCAAGAGTTCCATTCACCCTTTACACGCTTCTGTTGGTAGAGGGTGTGTATGGCGTGGTAAACTGCTGTTTGACTCCTACTAAGTAAAATGCTTCATGACGTCTGAGATGAATTTCCATTCATTATTGGAAAACAGCATCTGAAGGTACTTGTGGTGGGTAATGACTTGGTTGTAGAGGAATCTTGAGGTAACTCTTTCAGTAAACGTCTTGATTGTGATTGCTTCCACCCTTTGGTGAAGCGATCTACTTCACTATTGATAAACTGATTCCAATTGGTTGACTTTGGGAATAGTCCTACAACATCAATGGAAATTTGTGAAAAGGTGCACTTGAAGGGACAGGCTGAAACTTGAACTTCTTCAGAAATTGCTTGTGTTTGGCGCATTTAATACAAGGATTCAGATCCTGACTGATTTCATTCAACATGGCCTCCAAGGTTTGGATCTCTTTTGAGATGCTGGTATGTCTTCTATAGCCTTCCATGGCCCACTTGATGCTGTCCTTCCATGATTATTACTTTTTATTTGACTGACTCCAAATAAGTAGCCATTTCATATACTAATTCTCTAGCTGTATATCTCTAAACCTTGTCAATATCAAACAGTTCCCAGTATCTTCTTTAATCATCGTCTTTTTCTTCATATTCCTCTTCATGGCTTCCTATTAGTTTGTAGATCCTATCGCTCTCATGGGCTTCATATGTAGAATGGGCAATAGTGACAAGCCTTCAATATTTAAGAGCTTCTCTCCTTCCAGGTGAAATATCTAAAAATTGTAACCTTGCAACTGAATGGCCTATATTCCAAGTCTTCCATAAAGATTTATAATTCATCATCAATCTCATTGAGGCGTGGTTTGTAATTATCTTGAAGTGTCCGCCATAAATGTAAGGTCAGAAGTGATGTATGAATTTTATCAGTGCCAGGCACTCATGCTCTGTGACAATGTAATTGCGCTCTGCTATAGTATATGTCTTTGAGTATAACTCTATAGCTTGATTAACCTCATCTTCGTCCAACTGAGCTAAATTAGCGCCCATACCATATCACTGACATCGGTGTAAATGGAAAAGGTCTTTGAAAATTAGTGTCATCAGAATTGGGGCACCCATCAGCTTCTGACAAAGTTGGTTGAAAGCATCTTCTTGCTCTTGTTCTCAATTGAAAAGTACTCTTTTGTTCAGCAGGTGTGTCAGGATCAAAGGTTTAGACCTCTTGTCCCTTTTTGATTTTATATCCAGGTGACCCAAAACTCCTGGGTTTATAAATACATATTCTCTTTTCTTGGTTGAAAAGTCTTTACTAGGGATACTACGTCTGTAATGGTAATATCTAATTATATATTGGCCTATTTTAATTTAGAAAAAAGGCTAAAAAAGAGAGTAATCTTAATTTGCTTAGAATCAAAATTATAAGGGAGATCAGGGAGGTTACCCAGTCTATTTCCAAACGGTCCAAGCTAAGGTCTATAGTTGTTATAAATTGGGAATTCTGTACCAGTTCTAATAACTCAATCTATTAGGATTTGCTCACCACATAGCTCAGGTTTGAACCCTGGTATTAGGGGGTTTTGGGCGAGTAATATGTGACTACATTAGTCAGGGATTGTCCTTAGTGCCAAGATGGCTAAATATTCATCGGGGATTATCCCTGATAATTGGTTTCAGCTAAATTGATGGCTTGGGTTTGATTCCCATCATCTACCTCATCCAAATCTTCAATTCAAGTAGGAATCCTGAAAACACCCCCTCTAGATCTTAGCGCAGTTGGGAAAACGGATGGAGAAAGTGACTATGTATGCAGTTTACTACTGTACCCTGAACAACCTCTACGATTAAGTGTTTGTTGCCCCACTTATAAATGACATTGTAAGGCCCCAACCAGTTGGTGCCCAATTTTTGTCATGACCTCCAGGCCGATGATGGTAGAAAAGGACTATCTCACCCAGCTGGAAGGTGTACAGGGGGTCATGCATATCATTAAATTGGTTAGTTTCTCTACTAGTTGTAACAGATAGGTTTTCAGAAGCCAGGGCATAAAGTCATAAAAAATATTGGCAATACTTAGCATAGTGACTTCAGGGGCTTTGGGGGAGGCTTGGTAGAGCATAGCCTGCACTTTAAAAGTCAGCTGAGGATTTTTACTGTACAACGCTTGGAAGGGCAACATCTTAGTTATTTGATGATAGCTGATCCTATAGGCCAGAATTGCACTAGGCAAATATTGTGGCCAATGAAGGAGGTCAGTCATAGCCATTTTTGGAGGGTTGCAGTTAGAGTAACAATTTTCCGCTCTACCATTCCATTGGTTGCAGGATGGTAGAGGGTGGAGAATACCTGTGTGGTTCCCATCAGTTTATCTAAATCTTTCACTGGTGTCAATTGGAAATTTTGAAATTATTGGAAAGAAGGATGTTAGGGCACACATGTTTGGCAATAATCCAATTATAAAAAAACATGGCAATAGCCTTTTTCAAAGATGAGGGTAGAGATACTGCTTTGATCCACCTAATTATATAGTTCATGACTAGAAGGAGGAACAAATGACCATTAGAGGCTTGAGGGACAGGTCCCACAACATCAATGCTAAAGGTATGCAATAGTTCGTAGAGTGGAACCACTGGAGTTGAGATTGGGGATTAGGTCTGTGTCAGAATCTGGTGGTTGACCTGAAAATAAACCCTTTGACAACCAACAGATCAGGCCGACTATCTTCCAAAACTTAAGCCAAATTACTCTGACTCCCAACTAA
This sequence comes from Massospora cicadina, assembly GCA_022478985.1. Lineage (NCBI taxonomy): Eukaryota > Fungi > Entomophthoromycota > Entomophthoromycetes > Entomophthorales > Entomophthoraceae > Massospora > Massospora cicadina. The sequence continues at coordinate 74,280 of JAKSZP010007944.1, forward strand.
ATCAAATTACTATTATATAGCTTGGGCAAATTATCTCAATATCAATTAAATTTGATTATTCTATTAAAATCTTAGGCTGAATATCCTCACACATTCAGGCTGATTATATAAACAACAAATTTAACATTTGGTTCTGACTAATCAGGAGCAATATCACTATTCATCTTAAGAAATCATACTGGGATTGATCCTGAAAATAACCTTTAACAATCCCATGGATAAAATAGACATTATAATGTCATAATCAATTTCCCACCCTACGGCGAAACCTAATAGGTCAATCCTCATAATTAGCCCAATAGCACTTGCACATGGACCGCCTGAATGGGAGTACCTAGTGCTATTGCAAAGCCTGCCAATGTCCCAATCAGGGGTATGTCATTTAATTGAAATCGATGCCAAAATTCTCAGAAGTCATAATTTATCTACATTATGACAAAACTTAAATTGGGATGATCCTAGGACAACTTTGCACATTTTTAATACAATTTTTGCCCCTGAAATCTTTACAATTATGAAAGTATTTTGACATCAATAGTCCTAGCTTTAGTTTATAGTTGTATTAGTTCAAAGGTGAGCTGAGGTGGAAAACAATTATCTGTGGAAACTGCATGCTCAATATGTGGCCAAAAGATGACCTAAAGGTATAAATACTGGCGCCTGGCCTAATGTATGTTCATTAAATAATATCTCCTAATAAAAGATAAATTTTTTTTCATTTCTTTATCTTGTTTTCTATCAGAAGTCTTTTCTTAAAGAGATTCAACAAGCTGGCATTTCATAATCCTCAGCTTGTACCTTTGCCTGCATCAGTAGAAGTTCCTGAATACATAGGGAAAATTAAGCTCAAGAATGACTAATAGAGTCAGATTAATTTGAATAAGCCTAGTGAGCTTCCAAACAGCAAAATACCATAAGACACAGGAAAAATTGAGAACCTTTCAGAAAAACCTCAACCTGATTAGATGCACAGGATTTAATATATCAAGCAAGTGATTCTCAGTTTCTAACAGTCTGGCTTGACTTAGAATTACAGGCAGGATTTTAATACATCCTGGATTAAAACAAGCATTCCTTTACAATAACTTTGCATTTTAAGCCATTGGTAGGGTTTCTGAATTCCCCCTTAGCCAACTTACCAATGTCCTTCCAATATGACATTGGTTTGAGGTGAAGTTTGTATATAGGGCACCCACTTTTTGGACACAAATTTGCACAATTGGTCATTATTGACTTGGAATTTGCCAATTCTTCACTAAATTATTTTTGAAGGGTAGGGATTCGTCCTTCCATAAATGTGATTATGTCAGGAGGTCGCAGAGTCAATCCTCCTCAGGTTTGGTTAACGTTAATATGGGAAGCCAGGATAAGCAATTTGCATTTTGGTGTATGGGCCCTGGTCATCAGATGATATAAAAGTCATAGCTTTGAAGTTTTAACTCCCATCAGACTAATCTCCCATCAGGGTCCTTTATTTTCTGTAGGCATTTCAAGGAAGCATGGTCATTAATTATGGTTATGTTTCTCATATAAATAAGGACATAAATTCTTAATAGCCAATAGGACCACCAAGCATCTTGCATTCCGTAATTCTATAGTTACATTCAGCTTTGGATGAGGTCTTGATATAGTAGGCGATAGGATGGTCCACTAAGTTTTCATCATTGTAAGATAGTATAGCTCCAAAGGCTATATCGCTAGCATCAGTAAAGAGGAGAAATGGTTTATCAAAAGTTGGATGAATAAGTACTGAAGAGTGGGGGAGAGAGATGCATAGCAGGTCAAAGACCTGCTGTTGCTCTTCCTTCCACTGAAGCGTATCCCTTTCTTCAGTAGATACACTAGAAGCTTGGATGTGTCTGAAAAGTGGGGGTTAAACTGCCAAAAATATCCCACTATCCCTAATAAAACTTGTACATCTCATAGAGATTTAGGGGGGTCATCTTAACAATGGCCAAGACCTTGTCATCCATCAGGGATATTCCAGCTTTACTATCTTATGGCCCAAAAAATCTATCTCACTATGAAAGAGCATTTTGACAGCTTTAGATTTAACAAAAACTGCCATAGCCACTGAAAGACTAGACTAAGGTGATCTAGGTTCTCAGTAAATGTTCTTGAAAAAATGGTAATATCATAAAGATAATATAGCACACAAGAGCGTTTGAAATCGCCTAAGAGTCCGTCCATGGCTTGTTGGAAGGTAGCAAAGGCGTTATATAACCCCTGCGGCATTTGAGAAAGCTTGAATAATCCTTCACTTGAGAAGAAAGTGCATTTTTCACGATCCTCTATTGCCAAATAAAATTGCCAGTATCAGCTGGCAAGATCCATAGCTAAAAGTAAGTGGGATTCTGACATCAAGCGTAAGGAATCATATATATGAAGCAATGGATAGCTATCTTTTCATGTAATAGAATTGAGGCAGCGATAATCCATAACAACATGGTGACCACCATCCTTCTTCCAAATTAATAGTAGTAGGGAAGCCCACGGGCTTTTAGAAGGCACTATTAAACTGGCCTTCAACAGTTGCTGTAACTGTAGGCCACTTGAGCTTCCTCCACTTTGGATTTTAGTATATATGAGATTTGATTGGAGGGTGATCCTCAGTCTCAATTTGATGAATTACCCTGGACATTTCCTATAGTCACTTGGTTTTGAGGAAAAAATATCACCATACTCCTTAAGGAGGTCTTCAATATTCTCAAATTCGTTAAGGATAAGATTATCTCCAATTCTGCTTTTGACCAGAGCTATGGTGGGTAGGGGATCAAATCTTAAATTCTGTAATGAGCTAAAACAGCTCACTTCAGAGATTTTCTCAATGGGACATAGTTTTACATAAGCAATAAGGCACGCTGAGGGACTTGGAGGGTATGATTTGTTAGATTTTCTAAAAATATCAAGATAGATTTCCCATAGGAGGAATCCAAAAATACCCAGGCAGATCAACAATACTTTAATTGAAGGGTTTGATGTCCATTTGGCACCAAAATTTAAATAGGAGGAATGAGAATCTGAATCCCTGTATCCACAATAATTTTTGATCCAGAGGGTATTGTGATATGAAGTGGGCAATATAGAGGGATCATATCCTTAGCATCCACCGCCTCCAGGGTAACTTAGGTTTTTCTCCTAAGACTTGATATTTAACTTTGCAAATAAAGGACGGGTATTTGAGAAGCATGTCCATTTTGGGGGGCTCTTTTACTTTTATGGGGAGTTTGAATATAAACAGGATACAATGCCCTAGTAGGGACAAGTATTTCCTTGTGGTTGATGATGCAGTTAGACTCCTGAACAAGTTCACCCCAGCAAGCAACTTATAAGTATTATTTTATAATGCAATGGCGGGGGCAGTAATAAAAATTCCTAAATTGAAGGGGTAAGGCAGAATAAGCTCTTAAGCCAAAGTTGACTTATTATCGGCCATCCCATATTCAGCTTTGTGAATCAAGTCTGGGGCCATTTTTATCTTCTGGATAAGTTGGGAGGAAATAATGTAAACTGGGGAACCAGTGTCAATTATTGCCAAGACTTTAACCTTAAGTACGACTACCTCTATTTGAACCACTAAAGATCCAAACCAGGAATTAACAACTAGTAAACTGTCATTAAGGGTCTGTGGAAAAGCAAGCGGAGGATTTTGCCGTGGACAAGCTTGGGGATGTTCAATGCATTTATAAGTTTTATCTGTCAATGCTTGGCTTTCCATAGAATAGCTGACCTCCAAAATTTGTTTGGGCAACTGACCAACATAAAAAAGAAAGCTGAAGATTTTTATTTCTTTGATTAAAAAGAGGTACGTCTATTTCTGCAGGAGCAGCTAACAAAAACATCAAAAAGTTCTGGGAATAAAGCTAGATTTAGAACAAGGCTTTTTAGGAACTTAATTTCCGTCAACATAGGGAGCCTCTTGTCCTATACTGAATGATCTTTTGCTGACATATATTTAAGGACGCGGCAAAAGTCTACAGTTTGGTTGTTTCTCTTGCAAAAAGTGCAGTATAATTAAGGTTTAGGCGACTTGGGGGGTGTAACTGCTAGCACTTGGGGCTGAGGCTTGTTATTATTACTAAAACAAGTGGGCCCACTAAGTTTGAGTAGCTTGGCTGGAATCTCCAAAATAGCTTCTTTAATATGGAGGAGAGACGTCCAGTAAGACTTCATTGCTTTAAGATAAAGTAGAATGTTAGGCATATTTTAAATGCCAAAAATGAAGCAGTGATAGCATTATCTAAAGTAAGACGGCTTCCTGCAACCAAAGTTTGATCTATAAGATAAAAAAGATTAGCAAAATCAGTGGAAGTTTCTCCCCAATTAAGGCTTATACCCATAAAATTTTCCTTTTGGTTGGTTAAAGATAAGTTGCTCCCAATTTCCCAAAGCAAGGAAGACCTGGCGTCATCCTAAGTCTGAAAAAGCATTAGATGAGGTACCATAATGTCTGAGATACATGACTAAGACAGTTATTTAGGTGTTTGAAACATTGGGTGTCAGTGGCTTCCTCCATAGCACTTTCATAACAAAATAAGATAGATAAGATGCTCCCCTCACCTGGGACATATTTTTTCTGAACGACGGTTTGAATGTTTCACTGGGGGGGTTAGTGGGTGAACAATGTGAACTGACATCAGAGAAAACTTACACTTAAAGAGGATCTGATATTTCTGGACGTGGCTCATAAGGGTGGAGGACGTCCACTTTATTTTGTAAGGTGTTAGTATCCTCAATTATTAAGTCTACCCAATCATGGATGGCACAAAGGGCCAATTTGGTAGCAACAAGAGTGTTAACTTCCAAATTTTTCTTTTGAGCTTGGTAGTTGCATCTCAAAGTTCAAGTTGGTGTTGCTCAAGGGTGTGAATTCGTTGCTCCATCCCACGCATCTTAGCAAGTAAATTTGCCAAGTGTTTAAGCGGTTCCTGGTCTAAAAAGAGATCTGATATGAATTATTATTGTTCATTTTTTATTTTATTTTATATTTTCACCAGGTAATTGGGGTATACCTGGCAGGGAGTACCAGTTTTGTCAGGATCAAGGGTTTAGACCTCTTGTCCTTTTTTGATTTTATAAGCTAGGTGACATGAAGTTCCTGTCTGTTGGAATATACCTATTTGCTTTTCTTGGTTAAAAAATCTTTATTTCAGATACTACATCTGGAGTGGTAATTTTTATATATTTGTCCTATTTTACCTTATAAAAAGCTAAGAGAAAGTAATCTTTATTATCTTAGAATCAAAATTATAAGGGAGATCAGGGAGGTTACCATTCCATTTCCAAAAGGTCTAAGCTGAGATCTATAATTATTATAAAATGGAATTTCTGTAGCAGGTTTAGTAACTCGGTCTAATAGGATTTTTTCACCACATCGCTCAGGTTTGAACCCCAATATATGGGGTTTTAGGCGAGTAATATGTGACCACATTAGGCATGGATTGTCCCCAATGTCAAGATGTCTGAAAATTCGTCAGAGATTATCCCTATTAATGGTTTCAGCTATTTTGATGGTTCAGGTTTTATTTCCGTCATGTAACTCATCTAAATATCCAATTTGGGTAGAAATCCTGGCAAGGTGCATGAGTGGTTTAGTGATGCCCGCAAGGTGTGGCACAAATTGGCGTAGTGTTCTACCTTTCCCAAGAACACTTGTACATCTTCTATGCACTTAAGGGAACTCATTTTGATAATATAGTTGACCTTCCTCTATAAGCTTTAGTTCCTCTTTGTTTTACTCCTTGGCTAAGGAGTTCTAAAAGGCTCTTTAAAACCAAACCTGCTTTTTTAATTTGAGGTTTTTATCTCAAGCGGTTAAAAAATCTCCTTACTTTTTTGCCAGTTAATTCTTAAACTTATTTCTTAATACTGTGTTGTCATCCAAGCAGATGTTCACAATTGACATCTTCAGAACTCTAAATTTCTATCCATTAACCTTTGGAACATATGCGGGGCATTTCACAAGCCTGTGACATTTTGTTGGGTTGTACAATCCTTGTCTGGTAATCAACGCACATTTCTCATGGTTTTATTTTGATAGCTCCATCTGACAATATCTGCTTTCCAGGTCCATTGTTGAGAAGTGGCGCTATTCTCCAAGTTTTTAATGCATCATTAATGCGCAGGTATTGGGTATAAATCTTTTTAGTCATGTTGATAAGTCTTATGTAATTCATGTTTAATTTAGTAAGTTTAATCCTACTTTTTCACTATCAGAAGGGGCAACTCCCAAGGACTCTTGGAGGGGCGTATCAGTCATCCATCCATAAGTTGCTGTAATTTTTTGGAAGTGAGTTATCCTTTAGTCTTGGATTGGTGGTAAGACTTAGGTCAAAATGGTATTGCGCTCCAAAAGTCATTCTTGTGAACTACTTCATTGCAAAGAGTATTATTTTGGCTTTATACTGAAAATGTCTGCGTATCAATCTAAGAGTTCATTGAGGTCACGCTCTTTTTGTATGTTTGCTCTTGTAACCCAATTTTATGCTGGCAATGACATGAAATGACGCAACGTCAGCATAGTGGTACTTCTTCGCTTTAGTTTTAGTTTGGCATTTTTTAATCTTGACAAGGTGTTTGACTATGTTATTAAGGAGGACTTTTACTTCTCCATGATACTGTGAATAGTAGAACCCAGGTATCAAGATAGATTCCTCCGTTCTAACTCCCTTTGATAGTAGATCTTAAGAATTTTCTGTTCCATTATACTGATATCTGATTTAAATTTAAATTTAAATTTATTGGTCACAGGACTTTTCTTTCTCGTTGCAAACACTTTTGCAACCCATTCAATTCAAGACTAAATCTAGTTTGATAATCTCATAGAGGGGATTAGTCTGCGCCCATGTCTGGGAGCAGTTGGGCAAGCAAGGCAAGAGGAGCAGGTGGAAGGCCCGCGGCCTCTAACATTTGGAAACGCCCTGGAGAATCTGGCGGAATAGAAAAAAATCTAAAAAAACTGGCAGTCACAATTTCCCTGGAGATACTCGCATGGCAAGCATGATGCAATCAGTACATCAACACGCCACATTTCCAGCCACTTTCGTTGGTGGAATTCGGAGCCCGTGTGTATCTGGACATCCAAAAAACGGCCCTATGGGAAAAATTTTGTGAAGATGTACACAAAATTTTCCCGACTGCGGTGTACGTTGCACCTCACTCCATGTCGTGCGGTTGGCTGGACCTAGGTTTTGAAAGCAAAATAGCAGCAGACGAGGCTGCAGCGGTGCGCGTAGTGGTCGACCTCCCCGAAGGGCAACGGGTTGTCAAAACTAAACATACCAGATGGACAAAATCAAACCAACTTTTCCTCACGTTTGACTTTTTGCCTACTACAGTAAAACGTGACATTTTGGAGCAACACCTGAAAGATGGTCTTGCCATATATGGCGAAATACAATCTTTTGAAATGCAACGTTTCATGCTGATGCCACACCTATGCACCGGCAAAGCCATTGCAGTTCTGACCCCAACTGAGGAGATCGCAAAGGACCTAACCCAGATCCTGCACTCCACCTTTATTGACATCGCAGGGCACACCACCCACCCATTCCGGGTAACCGTGGACAGCGCGCCCCCCATTTGCACCCACTGTGACGCGTTTGGCCATAAGGCACACACGTGCCCCATCAAAGAGGGCGTTACATTCCAAGAGCACCCCTCGGCGGCCATGGCCAGTGGAGAGGCGCACTATGAACCAACCGCAAGCACCAAAGAGGCTTTCCCGTGGGGAGCACAAGGCTGCTACCTATTGGTAAAGCCCATCTCCCCGCAGGAGCGGAAGAAGGCCAAGCAGGCCCATAGGACTGCGGCCAAGGAAGTGGCCAAGGTCACCACCACCATCCCATACTCACAACGCCAGGAGGACATGGAGACCTTCGCGGTGGAAGCAACTCAGGAATCCATCACCCAATCAGATTGGGAGGCCCAAGCTGAATGGGCCACTCAATCTGAGGATCCGATGGGAGATTCAATCTCACCCAATCGCTGCACCCAAGCCCTGGTTGAAACTGACTTGGGACCTATCCCAACCAAAAAAATTTTTTTTGCCCCACTTGACGGTGCACCAAACTTATCCGCACCGCAAAAAATTCGCCCAACGTCGGGAAAACAGAAAGCGAAGGCCAAAGCCAATGCGACTCTTTCTGCAAAAATTAACAAAAACCCATTAGCGTTGCTGCTAATACCCGCACTGCTGTGAAAGCCCGTGGGGACCTGGAAGAGGCTGGTGGGCCAGGGGGCCCACCCCCTCACACCTAAGGTGTGATGGGGAAAACCTTCACTCTAGGGATGCTGAATATCGCCGGACTCAAGGCCTCCCATCCCGGGCTATGAAACTGAGTTTTTTACAAAATAATTTACCTGTGGATATCCTGGCCATCCAGGAAACCCACTGTCCACAAGGTTCTGAGGATGCTTGGAAAACAATGCTCCTACCATCCCTATCCTTTTGGTCAAAGCACTGTGGGGTGCTAATTCAGAAAAACAATTTTTTCAAATTTACATCTTCAGAAACATTCCTAAATGACTGAGTGCTTGTTGTCACCTTCTCATGGGCCGATGTTGCACACACAATCATCAACATTTACGCCCCAAACGGTGCACAAGAGCGTCAGGAATTTTTCTTGTCGGTCAAATCCCTCCTGCTACCCCCTGATTCTTTTCTAATTGGCGACATGAACTGTTGGCTAACCTCACCAACGGACCAGTGGCCGCCCTCACCCCACGCCCCACAGGGTCACATAGAACTACGCGTTCTAAAAGCCACCCTTGGGTTAATGGATGCGCTGCTGCGACATGCCCCACTGCTCAAAAACATGACGCGTCCCCATGTCCACAACGGCCAATTAAGGTCCATGACCCGCATTGACCTTATTCTAGTGCCGGCGAAATTCCAACCCCACATCTCCCACTTCAAAACAACGAAAATGGAATTCTCCAACCACCGACTGGTCTCAATAACATACCACTTACCCGTCACAGTTGCGAAGGCCCCACATTGGTGCAAAATCTGCCCCCCAGAGCTTGCGTCGCCAGGATTTTCCACGTGGGTGGAAGAGGCAACTTTGGCAAAATCGTTTGTTGCACCGTTTTTCGCGGACCCCATTTCCACATGGGCAACTTTCAAAGAAGACACCATCCGCCACTATCGCCATCTCTCATCCAGATGCTCACGAGCCACATTGGCAGTTATATCGCGTGCGCTGGCAGAATTGGCCCACTTGGAGTCTAACATACCAGCCTCAGGATATAGCCCTGCATGGGGCCAGAAGTGGGCGGAGGCAGCAGCCCACCTCAACGCACTTGAAAGGCAACACAAACATCGGGTTTGTGTCCAATACAGGGCCACACGCATCACTAAAGGTGACAAGTGCACCACATACTTCTTCAAAAAATTTTTGCACCACGCCAGAGCGTGGCCTGCACACAGGTATGAAGATCAGATAATTCTATTGTGGACACACCGGCTGAAGTGGCAATCAAAATGTAAAGATATTACTCTGAGTTATACTGAGCCGAACCAATTCAGCCAAGTGAAATGGCGGAATTTCTTGACAGAGCTCATATCTGCACCATTTTCCGATACCCAGAAATAATGAATTTAATTACTCCGAACGAATTATGGACTACCATTCGTGGTGCACCAAACCGAAAATGCTCAGGCCCAGATGGCATTCCATATGAGTCATACAAAAAATATTTTAAATATATATCCCCATTGCTGCTAGCCTCACTCAACCAAAGTCTGTTGGAAATGCGCCTCCTACCAGGAGGACATGAGGCCTTTACAGTCACACTCTTCAAGAAAGGGGATAGGATAGACTTAGCCAACTGGCGCCCCATTTCTCTAACAAACACAGACACCAAAATTTTAACAAAAATCATGGCTAACCGTTTAAGGACTGTAGCATCTGCCACCATCTCTCCAGAACAATTCGGTTTCATCCCCAGAGGGTTGATTTGGGATAACGTGCACTCTGTGGCTTATGTGTGTCAGTCCACAGCCTCTGGGGCACTTGTATTCTTGGACCAACAAAAGGCCTATGATAGAGTAAACTGGGAATACCTTAGGGCCTGCCTCCAACAATTCCGCCTACCTCCCCGCTTCATTAACTGGGTGATGCTGCTCACGGAATCTGCAACAATGGCTGTGCGCGGCCCAGGTTTCCTAACAGAAGTAGTCCATCCTCAAAGGGGCCTGCGACAAGGGGACCCCCTGAGCCCACTCTTATACAACTTCAGCCTTGACCCACTACTGCGAAATGTGAATGCCCAACTCACTGGGGTCCATATGCCAGACCAAACCCCAGTCAAGATGACGGCATTTGCAGATGATTGCGTGGTGGGGGTGTCTAATAACAAAGATGCACGCGCGCTTGAAGCCCTCATCCAGGAATATTCCCGGGTAAGTAATGCTGCACTGAATGCCTCCAAAACTGAAATCATCCTCCTTGGTCGGTTTCAGAACTGCTGGGCCCCAGCAAGTAGTTCCCAACCCAGCCCATCTGCTCGCCCAAGTCCACGCCTTACTAACTCAAAACATACCGCTCCACTGGTGCTCCCCTTTGTGCCGCGACCTACCATAGGTCCGGTACGCCATCTGGGCATGTGGTTGGAGGCAGGAGGATACGCGTCAGCAGTAATGGAGTGCCATATACTGGACAACGTGACGAAGCGAATCGCCTCTCTCAGAGCCCACCCTACTACCCTCACTGGCAGGGTTGTTCTTGCCAACTCTATGCTCCTATCCAAAGTCTGGTTTGGAGCCCACGCCATCCCCTTCTCCCCGAGCTTCTTCAAATCCCTGTATGCTTTGCTACAAGGTTGGCTTTGGTTAGGCCGCCCTCCACCAGTACGGCTAGAGGTCATGTTTGGCCCTCATCATCATGGTGGCATGGGCCTACTTGACTTCAAAGCCCATGCCGCCAAGATCCTAGGCACCTGGAATGCGGCCGTCACTGCTCCTACACTCCCATCCCAACACTGGTCCCGCGCGGCCCGCTCCAACTTCTCCTGAGCCTTGGGCCTCAACAATCCATCAAACCCCCACTCCCTGATGAAATACCTCGCATCACACACATCAGCCACAGGTCCTCACGGGACCAAAACCCATTACAAACGAATCCTACTCTCAATGCGAAGCGCAGAGTGGAGAATTCATATTAGTGGACATACAACCCGAAGAGGCCGCCCCTCTCCTCAGTTCACACAAGAGGTACAGGGGCTACCCATCCATGATGGCGTGATCCCCATTCGACCCCAAGTCCTATCCAGGGTGGACTACCTGGACATGATGGACATCCCTTATTCCACTGAGACCCAAAAGACTATCTGGAAATACGCACACCATCCTCTGTTGCAGCCTCAAGTCCGCTCCCATGTGTGGCGCTGCCTGAGGCGGGTGTATCTTACAGCTGAGCGCTCTAATGCTTTACACTCATCCTGTGTCGTGTGTGGCCAGTATGGAATGCTGTTTCACCGCCTGGAGAAGTGCCCCACCTCTAAAGTAATATGGCGCGAAGTCCAACGTCTGCTAGGCCAGGATCAAACACATCCCTTCAGTCTGTCAAGAGATATGTTTGCTTCATCAATGGCCTCCCCCTCCCACCCTCCCTTCGTGCTCTGGTGGTTGCAATCGCCATGTGGACTATCCACACGATTGTCTTGGATGCCATCGCCGGATCCATCCCCACCCTCCCTGAAGCTGTCCACAGATTCCGGTCTCATTTGGTGGATCACTTTCTGTGTGGATGTTTGGATATCTCCCACCTCGTCGCCGGCAGCTGGTCTCCTCCTGGTTCCCAGTCTGGTTCATCAAATCAGACCCCTTCCTCCACACGTGCTCAATAGTGGCTACGCCCCCTACACACGTTCCCTCCCCCTTCCCATAAGTGGCGTTCCCGCTGGCAACAAGAGATAGCATCGCTTCTCTGGGGTGCCTCACCCGGTACTAAGTTTTGTCTCGCCTGAGTCATATTTGGAAGTGTCCGTCCCATGGTCGGCCTTCCCGCAATAAATTTAAAATACAAATTTAAATTTATTGCGAGGAAGGACGACCAGGGGATGGACACTTTCAAATGTCAACCCAAAAGAGACAAAACTTAGTAACATGGAAGGCACCCCAGAGAAGCGATGCTATCTCTTGTTGCCAGCGAAAACGCCACTTATGGGGGGGGGAGGGAACGTGAATGGGCCGTAGCCACAATTGAACATGTGTGGAGGAAAGGGTCTGATTTGATGAACTAAACTGGGAACCAGGAGGAACCAGCTGTCAGTGAATTGGTGGGAGGTATCCAAACATCCACGCCTGAAAGTAGTCCACCAAATGAGACCAGAATCTGTGGACAGCTTCTGGGAGGGTGGGAGTGGAGCCTGCGATGGCATCCAAGACAATCGTGTGGATAGTCCACATGGCTATTGCAACCACCAGAGCACAGAGGAAGGGTGTAAGGGGGGAGGCCATTGATAAAGCAAACATATCTCTTGACAGGCTGTAGGGATGTGTTTGATCCTGGCCAAGCAGATGTTGGACTTCGCGCCATATCACTTTGGAGGTAGGACACTTCTCCAGGCGGTGGAACAGCGTTTCATACTGGCCACACACGACGCAGGATGAGTGTAAAGCGTTAGAGCGCTCAGCTGTATGGTACATCCACCTCAGGCAGCGCCACACATGGGAACGGATTTGAGGCTGCAACAGAGGATGGTGTGCATATTTCCAGATAGTCTTTTGGGTTTCAATGGAATAAGGGATGTCCATCATGTCCAGGTAGTCCACCCTGGATAGGACATGGGGTCGAATGGGGATCACGCTATCATGGATGGGTAGCCCCTGTACCTCTTGTGTGAACTGGGATGAGGGGCGGCCTCTTTGGGTTGTATGTCCACTAATACAAATTCTCCACTCAGCACTCCGCATGAAAAGATTCGTTTGTAGTGGGTTTTAGTACTGTGAGGACCTGTGGCCGATGGGTGTGAAGCCAGGTATTTCATCAGGGAGTGGGGGCTCGATGGATTGTTGAGGCCCAAGGCGCGGGAGAAGTTGGAGCAGGCTGCGTGGGACCAGTGTTGGGAGGGGAGCGTAGGAGCGGTGACAGCCGCAATCCAGGTACCCAAGATCTTGGCCGCATGGGCTCTGAAGTCAAGCAGGCCCATGCCACCATGCTGATGAGGGCCAAACATGACCTCTAACCGTACTGGTGGAGGGCGACCTGACCATAGCCATCCTTGCAGCAGGGCATGCAAGGATTTGAAGAAGCTTGGGGAGAAGGGGATGGCGTAAACTCCAGACCAGACTTTGGAGAGGAGCATAGAGTTGGCCAAAACGACCCTGCCAGTAAAGGAAGTAGGGCGGGCTCTAAGGGAGGCGATGCGCTTCGTCACATTGTCTAGAATATGACTCTCCATTACTGCTGATGTGTATCCGCCTGCCTCCACCCACAAGCCCAGATGGCGGACCAGCCCTATGGTAGGGCGTGGCACAAAGGGGAGCACCAGTGGGGCGGTGTGGGGTGAGCTGGGAGGGCGAGTGCATGTGTGAGCAGATGGGTCGGGCTGAACACTGGTTGCAAGGGCCCAGCAGTTATGATACCGACCAAGGAGGATGATTTCAGTTTTGGAGGCATTCAGTGCAGCATTACTTACCCGGGAATACTCCTGGATGAGGGCTTCAAGTGTGCGTGCATCTTTATTATTAGACACCCCAACCACACAGTCATCTGCAAACGCCATCATCTTGACTGGTGCTTGGCCTGGCACATGGACCCCGGTGAGTTGGGCATTCACATTTTGAAGTAGTGGGTCAAGGCTGAAGTTGTATAAGAGTGGGCTAAGGGGGTCTCCTTGTCGCAAGCCCCTTTGAGGGCGGACTACTTCCGTTAGGAAGCCAGGGCCACGTACTGCCATAGTTGCAGATTCTGTGAGCAGCATCACCCAGTTGATGAAGTGAGGGGGTAAGCGGAATTGATGGAGGCAGGCCCTGAGGTATTCCCAGTTTACTCTATCATAGGCCTTCTGTTGGTCCAAGAATGCAAGTGCCCCAGAGGCTGTGGACTGGCATACGTTGGCCACAGAGTTCACGTTGTCCCAAATCGACCTTCTGGGTATGAAACTGAATTGTTCTGGGGAGATGGTGACAGATGCTACAATCCCTAAACAGTTAGCCATGATTTTGGTTAAAATTTTTGTATCCATGTTAGTTAAGAAATGGGGCACCTGTTGGCTAAGTCTAGCTTGTCCCCTTTTCTTGAAGAGTGTGATGGTGAAGTCCTCTTGACCTCCTAGTAGGAGGCGCGTTTCCAAAAGGCTCTGGTTAAGTGAGGCCAACAGTAGTGGGGATATATATTTGAAGTACTTTTTATAGAATTCATATGGAATGCCATCTGGGCCTGGGCATTTTTGGTTTGGTGCACCATGAATGACTGTCCATAATTCATTCGGAGTAACTAAATTCATTATTTCTGGGTATTAGAAAATGGTGCAGATGTGGGATCAGTCGAGAAATTCCACCACTTTGGCTGGCATATCCACAATGGAATCATCTGATCTTTGCACCTGTGTGCAGGCCACACTCTGGCATGGTGCAAAATTTTTTTAAAAAAATGTGCGGTGCACTTGTCACCTTTTATGATGCGTTTGGTCCTGTACTTAACACAAACCCAATGTTTGTGTTGCCTTTTGAGTGCGTTGAGGTGGGTGGCTGCCTCCGCCCACTTCTGGCCCCATGCAGAGCTATATCCTGTAGCTGGGATATTGGACTCCAGGTGTGCCAACTCTGCCAGAGAATGCAAAATGACAGCTGATGTGGCTCGTGAGCATCTGGAGGAGAGGTGTTGAGAGTGGCGGATGGTATCATCTTTGAAAGTTGCCCATGTGGAAATGGGGTCCACGCAAAATGGTGCAACAAATTCTTTTGCCAAAGTTGCTGATTCCACCCACGTGGAAAATCCTGGTGACACGAGCTCGGAGGGGCGGATTTTGCACCAATGTGGGGCCTTAGCAGCTGTGACAGGCAGGTGATAGGTTATCAAGACCAGTCGATGGTTAGAGAATTCCATTTTTTCTGTTTTAAAGTGTGATATGTGGGGTTGGAATTTTGCCAGCATAAGGATAAGGTTGATGCAGGACATGGACCTTAATTGGCCATTGTGGATGTGGGGGCGCGTCATGTTCTTGAGCAGTGGGGCTTGCCATGGCAGCGCATCCATTAGCCAGAGGGTGGCCTTTAGAATGCGAAGTTCAATGTGGCCCTGGGGGGCGTGGGAGGAGGAAGGCCACTGGTCTGTTGGAGTGTTTAGCCAGCAGTTCATGTCGCTGACTACAAAAGGGTCTGGGGGTAGCAGGAGGGATTTAACTGACAAGAAAAATTCCTGATGCTCTCATGCACCATTTGGGGCATAGATGTTGACGATAGCATGTACCACATCAGCCCATGAGAAGGTGACAACGAGGACTCGGCCATTGAGGAAGGTTTCTGATGATAAAAATTAGAAAAAATTATTTTTCTGAATTAGCACCCCACAGTGCTCTGACAAAAAGGATAGGGATGGGAGGAGCACTGTTTTCCAATCTTCCTCGGAACCTCATGGACAGTGGGACTCCTGGATGGCCAGGATATCCACGGGTAAATTTTGTTGTAAAAAACTCAGTTTCTTAGCCTGGGACGGGGAGGCCTTGAGTCCAGTGATATTCAACATCCCTAAAGTGAAGGTTCCCCCATTGCACCTTAGATGCAAGGGGGTGGGCACCAGGGCCCAATAGCCTCCTCTAGATCCCCATGGGCCTTCACAGCAGCGCAGGTGTTAGCAGCAACACTATTGGGATTTTTGTTAATTTTTGCAGAGAGTTGCGTTGGCTTTAGCCCTCGCTTTTTGTTTCCCTGACATTGGACAAATTTTTTGCGGTGCGGATAAGTTTGGTGCACTGTTGAGTGGGTCAAAATAATTTTTTTTGAGTTGGGATGGGCCCCAAGTCAGTTTCCTCCAGAGCTTGGGTGCAATGATTGGGTGAGATTAAGTCCCTCATCAGATCCTTGGATTGAGTGGCCCAATCAGCATGGGATTCTTCATCTGATTGGTTGATGGATTCCCAAGTTGCTTCCGCCGCGAAGGTTTCAATGTCCTCCTGGCGTTGGGAGTGTGGGATAGCAGTGGTGGCTTTGGCCGCTTCCTTGGCCGCGGCCCTGTGGGTCTGCTTGGCCTTCTTCTGCTCTTGCGGGGAGATAGGCTTTACCAGTAGGTAGCAGCCTTGTGCTCCCCACGGGAAAGCCTCTTTGGTGCTTGCAGTTGGTTCGTAGTGCGCCTCTCTGATGGCCATGGCCACCAAGGGGTGCTCTGGGAATGTGACGCCCTCCTTGGTGGGGCATTCATGTGCTTTATGGCTGAATGCATCACAGTGGGTGCAGATGGGGGGCGCGCTGTCCACGATCACCCAGAATGGGTGGGTGGTATGCCCTGCAATATCAATAAAAGTGGAGTGTGGGATCTGGGTTAGGTCCTTCGCAATCTCCTCAGTTGAGGTCAAAACTGCGATGGCTTTACTGGTGCACAGGTGTGGCATCAGCATGAAGCGTTGCATTTCAAAAGATTGTATTTCAGTGTATATGGCGAGACCATCTTTCAGGTGTTGTTCCAAAATGTCACATTTTACCGTAGTAGGCAAAAAGTCATATGTGAGGAAAATTTGGTTTGATTTTGTCTATCTGGTGCATTTGGTTTTGAAGACCTGTTGCCCTTCAGGGAGGTCGACCACTAAGCACTCTGCAGCAGCCTCGTCTGCTGCCTCTTTGTTTTTGAAACCTAGGTCCAGCCAACCATGTGACATGGAGTGAGGTGCGATGTACACCGCGGTCAGGTAAAAAGGTGTGCACATCTTCACAAAATTTTTCCCATAAAGCCGTTTGTTGGATGTCCAGAAACATGCAGACTCCATATTCCACCGACAAAAGTGGCTGGGAGTGTGGCGTGTTGATGTACTGGTTGCATCGTGCTTGCCATGCAAGGATTTTTGGGGAAATAGTGACTGCCGGTATTTTAAAATTTTTGTCTATCATGCCAGTTTCTCCAGGGCGTTTTTGAACTTTTGAGGCCGCGAGCCTTCCACCTGCTCCTCTTACCTTACTTGCCCAACTGCTCCCTGACATGGGCGCAGACTAGTCTCCTCTGTGAGATTATCAAACTATATTCAGACTTGAAATGAATAGGTTGCAAAAGTGATTGCAACGAGAAAGAAAAGTTATTATACTGATATTTGATGTTGACCAGAATATATTTTTAATCAGTAATTGGGTCCATCTCTTTTCTGGAAAAATAGGGTAAACGAGACTTTGCTTCTACTATCAGTGGTTTTTATATGTTCCCTTCATCTTTAGGGTATGGCTGATTGGGTATATGGAATGTTTAGTTTTGACTAGGCATACTTTCTTCTTCACTCCTTCTTCTCCTCGTCTTGTAAACACAAGTGGAATTTGGTAGTAGAGAAGACTGATTAATCTCTAGTTGAAGCTGATTATTTTTAAACTCAACTAGGAACTGAGTTCATATTAAGAAAATGCAGTGTCAATTTCAAGCAAGACAGCCGGAGAAGACAAGACAATGCATCCAAATTGCAACGGTAGCGCGCAAAAGCTCCAAGTTCTATAGTCAATTCAAATCTGTAGTTCTATATTTTTCCTAATAATAGATGTCTAGAGAAACTCTAATATCTTTTTTGCTTGGAAGGCATAATGTTAACTGAATTATCAGTATATAATGCTACTAATGATTTAACTTTGTGTATGGTGACTTCCACTTTTGTTATATTCTTACCAATAGTCATGTATGAGGTAAAGATGCCACTGGTTGTTTGACTGAATCCTCCTAGCTCCTTAAGAATGCAAGACTTCTTGAAAGCCTCAGGTGATGTGCAATATTCAATTGTAATCTTCTTGATCATGGTTTCCACAAGATTCTCACCATCCAATATACTATCAATGATATGTGTAGAACTGTAAGATTGAGCCAAGTAATACTGCTCTGAGGGCATAAACTATGCTTAATTAGATCTGAAGCAGGCAGGCACACCACTTCACTTGGGGCTTTAATACTATAGTATCCTAACTCAACTCTTAACCCAATTTATCTTTAATAATTCCATTATTGTGGTGTGTGACCAAAGTGACTGAACCCGCGAACTCCTCTTTGGTTCCAACATCTTATCTTCCTTTAGCTTAGGACAACTTATCCCAAAGTGCCCTTCTTGGTGACAGTTGTTACATTTGAGCTCAGCGAAGTTTTGTGTAAGTCTGGTAAAATGATCAGTAAGCCTTCTCCTTAGGCTTCTCCTTGAAGCTCTGAGCAACATAAACAGCTTCCTAATTAAGGCAGCGTTGATGATAGGTTTAAATGTCTTGGCTCCATCTTATAAATGGCATTGGCATCAATTAATGCTTTTTAATAGCTTTCAGTAATTCTGCTAATTTACAGTTAAGGTCATGTGAATAATTAGTTGAGGATGTGATTTGAGCTAATGAAGCAAGATATTCTTTATGGTTACTACATCTAAGTCTCCAGTTATCTAAAGCTGTCAGTCCTTGAGGTAATACATTCTGTGTAGTCCACAATTTACTCGGACTTCCCCATTCTCATGATGAGGAGCTCTTGCTTCATATACTGACCATTCTGTGAACTTTCAAACTCAACAATAAGAATCTCCATGACTTTGGACCAAGTATGGAGGGGTCAAAGTGTTGTTCCAAGCACCTCCTGTTATTCTCTGCTCCTACACCCATGAACATAGAGAGCTTTCTGTTTGCCTCTGGCTCCATCCATGCTATTCTCATATAACTAAAAAACCTTCTATAGTTTCCTTACCAGGAGTGACCCTATCTTAAATTAAACATAAATTGGGATCGTCTTCATGTTCAATTTGATGGGCTGAAAATAAAACCTTTACTGGTAAGTAGTAAGGGTAATGCGTCCTCCCATAGTAGGTAACGGTCAGAAGAGAGGAAACGTCTTACATACTAACCAACTCCTGCTTTAAATGATCCAACAGATTGTTGTGGCTTTCCAGCTTAAAAATTAAGTTTAGTATTAGTATGGTTTCATTGTTCTCATTTTTAGGAAATCTGGTTTCTCTTTCACTTGAGTCATGTCCATAACTCTAGTCTTTTACACACTGTTGTTAATCTCATTTTTCTTACCTTAATTGTCAGACGACTACTCACTGCTTCAAATAATTAAGTATCTTGCACATACTCTACAGATTCACTAATTCTGGAAGTTCCTCTCCATGGTACATGATATAAGATCATATGGTATCGTTAGGTTCTGCCATATTGTTCATACAGGTCAAACCCACTGAACAACAGGCAGATGATGTGGGATTGTTGGTCCTTTGGACACACTTGAGAGTATACTAAAATATAAGAGCAATCACTCCAAAGACTCTTTTATTTATTTTAATAAATACAGCGACATTTTTTTGTTCCACTATTTCTCTACTATCAACAACTTACTTCTCTCAATCGCCCATCTCGCTTATATACATTGGCTTCAGATGATACTGCTCTCATAGCTTAAGCTATCCTATTCCTCCAATTCTCCATAATTTAAACTTGTTTTTACTTCTACTCCTTATCGCTCTTATTGTAGGCAATTTAATTTGTATTCATCAAATGTTGACATCACCTTATCACCTTATCGCCTTATTGCCTTATTTAGAGGCGATCCAATAATAACCTGTTATATCCCAATATTGCCTCATCTTGAGGTACTCAAATAATTGTAACTGATATCATATTTGGGGATTCTTCCCAATCCGCCCTAGCTGTCCCAATATTATTGTCCAGTCATATTAGAATCATTACATTACCCCCTCCTTGACTGGATGCTAAGGCTTCTATTGCTTGTATGGTCGGAGGAACTTTTCATGCACTTGTTTAATGATTTTCTACTTATGGGATCCTTGATGGTATATGCGTCAACCCCAGTTTTCTTTATAATTTTATATGGACCAATTTAAATACTGGACAGCTTGTGTTTCCACCTGAACCCATGTTGGTCATGGAAGAGAACCATATCGCCTTCTTTGAACTGTGCCAACCCACTATTATGTACCTGATTGGAAGCATAATTCCTGATCTTCTTGGCTAAGCTGAAGGAATATGCTTCAGTTTGCAATTTGATCGAGTGTTTGCAAGGTTAGTCAAATAGTGATGGGGTTCCATTCCGCCGGTGTTTTCTACACATGAATAAATTAATGCTGGAAGTGCTGGGTGCTGTCCATATAGTAGTTGGAAGGGGCTCTTCCCCGTGATGAAATGGTACCTAATGTTATAGGCAAACACGGCAGTGGAAAGGAGAGAACTCCAATCAGAAGGTCAATCCGTTACTAATTTTCATAGTATGTTCATCAAAGTCCCATTTACCCGTTCAACCATTCCATTGGACTCAGGGTGATATGGAGTCATCAGAACCCCTAAATTACCCATAAGCTCATTCAGTTTGGGGAGGATGTGCAAGGTAAAGTTGGTTCCATTATCAGTGAGAATGTATTGAGGTAGCAGTGTCACTGAATATGCATTCCATTATGAATTTGGCCACTGTGACCACCCCCAAATCCCGTATTGGCCGCACTTCAACCCACCAGATCAAGTGGTTGACAGCCACAAGAATGTACTTACACCAGTTAGCTCCTGTTGGCAAGGGACTAACGACATCAAGGGGAAACCACATGCCAAGCAAAATGTGGTTTAACACCAGATACAAAGTTTTATGGCAGTATGACTTCTCCACTTGGCACTGATGGCAACATGAAATGGTTTTGAGCACATCAAAGTTCATGCTTTCCCAATACTACTGAGGGCGCAATAACTCCATTGTCTAGCACACCCCACCTTGTCCGACTGCCTTGTGGGCACTCATAATAAACCTTGACTGTGCTGAGGGTCATGGAAAATTCACTGTAGAATCACCAATCTGCTTGTACAGTTCCCCATTCCGTTATAAGGTATTCGTTCACATCTCATTTAGCACTTTAATCACTTGGGGCAGTTTGTCATTTTATTTTCCGCTGAGAATCTTATTGTACATCACGTCACTGAGGTCCATAGTCACAGCAACAGTCAGAAGTCAAGATAAACGGTTAGCGTTCTGATGCTTTATTCCTGGGCGGTGAAGGATCTTGAAGTCATAAGCCTGCAGCTTAAGAGCACATCGAGCCAAACGTCCTTCAAATTCTTTGAGGTTCTGCAACAAGAATAATGACGTGTGGTCTGTTTTGTCTTTAAACTTTACCCCATGCAAGTAGACTCTTAATTGCATATACTCATAGATCACTGCCAAGCACTCTCACTCAGTAACTGTATAATTATGCTCATGGCAGTTCAGACTTTGACTACAGTATGCTAAAGGATGCTACTCTCCCTCTTCGTCTTTCTGAGAAAGCACTGCCCCAACAGTGGAAAGAGACGCATCCATCTGAATGATAAACTCTCTATCAAAGTTTGGATAACGTAACACCAGTGCACTGGTCAGCGCTGTACAAAGTGTATCAAAAGTGCATAGATAACGTTCCATCCATTTAAATACAGCATTCTTTTTTAACAATTCGAATAGTGGCCCCCCAATACAGCTAAAGTTAGGGATGAAGCACCGGTAGTAGCTGAAATTTACAAAAATACCTGTATTTCACGTTTACTATTAGGTGTAGTCATTTTACAGATGGCCTCCACCTTAGCCAGCTGTGGTTTCAGCCCCTTAGAGTCTACCACAAACCCCAGGTATTCCAATTGATCTTTGAAGAAGTTATATTTTTGAGGCTTAATTTTGATGCTCGCCTCAGTGAGCTGGTGGATTACTGCTTTTAAATGATTTAGGTGCTCCAAAAAGGTTTGAGAGAAAACTTTAATATCATCAAGATAACAAGAATGCATGACAGCTTCAGGTCACCAAGAATAGTATCCATGGCTCACTGAAACGTAGCCAGGGAGTTAAACAGCCCTTGAACATCTGAGTCAGTTGAAAAAGCCTTTGTAGGTGATTACAGCGCATTTTTCCTGATTCGCCGTGGGTAGCTCAATTTGCCAGTAACCTGATATCAAGTCCATAACTGAAAAATAACAGGTTCCCCCTAACTGATCCAAAGCATCGTTGATCCTTGGCAAAGGGTACAAGTCCATTTTGTAATACAGTTGAGCTTCTGGTAGTTTATTACTACATGGCTGGTGCCGTCCTTCTTTTTTACAAATTAGAACGGGCAAAGTTCATGGACTCTTGGATAGTTTGAGCATCCCTTGCTCTAGCAGCTTGTCGATTTCATTAGTGTCAACATCTTCTGCTGCCCAAAAAAGCAGATCAGCTGAGACCTTATGGGGGGATGATCTCCTGTGTCCACTCAATGGACCACCCCCTCAGAACACCCTAAGTCATGATCATTGACAGCAAAAATCCCCTTATACTTCTTAAATAAAGCTATTGCTTGGTCTTTTTGTTCTTACAATAGCCCTATTAAATTACTTCACGGTACCACCATTAGTACGCCAGTTGGTGCCTCAACTGGAAGACTAAATTTATCCAATGACCCAAAATCATGAACCTGAAAGACCTCTTCTATTGGAGTCAAATGTAAATATGCTACTATTTGGTGTCAGCAGTTTTGCATTGGTTCATTCTGGAGGTTTTCTAACAAAACCTTAAACTCTCCATGGCCAAGAAGTCTAATCCCTGAAGCCACATGAGGCTCAAATTGTGTTTAATAAAGAGCTCAATGACTTCCCAATATAGCTTAACAGACACTTCCACCTCTAACTTGGTGTTCACTATAACTTGATGTCCAGAAGGAATAGATTGGGCCCTGCAGCTCGGAGAGGTATCCCTTATATTCATATATCTGCTGGGGAAGGGGCCAAGTCTTGTTTTTTAGTCAATAATAGTGAACTGTCATCATTCCATTAATATATGCAAGGTTGATATGGCTCATGTGCACTGGATTCGTTGGCACTCTGCTAGAAGTGAAGTAAATTGGGATCTGCTGTCCCAGAATGGCAAAGGTCTCCTCCGTCATATTAACAACAGCCTAAAATGGTTTAGGAAAGCAGTTCCGATTAGCATTCATAGTTTTCATTTGGTAGCAAAACCACCGGAGCTACAATGATAATGGACCCAAAGCACAGAGGTAGCGCACTGTAAGCTCCCTCAGAGATGGTGCTTTCTGCTCCAGCAGTTCCATACACTATTTGATGGTACAAATCAGGGTTTAAAGTCAACTTTGCCATCAAATTAGTGGAGACTATGTTGACTGGAGCACCAGTATCTATTGTAGCGCGAACTCTATTTTTTGCTACAAAAATATCACAGTATGTACACTCGGAATAAAAAATATACAGACTGTTTAATACATGAACATTTACAGGATCTTTAATAAGAAAACTCATTATCCCCTCACTAACTTTGAATTCTTTGACAAAGGCATCTACCAGAAGGGTGACGTTTAATCCTTTCAGAGTTGGCACATCTGTGGCAGAATCCAGCTTATTTTGATCAAGTAATTTACAGGCATATGGCTTCAGATGTTCTGGAGGTTTTTTTGTCCGCCACGGCCTTGGCTTGAGCTCGTGTTACTACGTTCACTCCTCCAACTAGCTGCTGGTATAAGATTCCATCATTGTACTGAGGGACTTCCATGAAATAATACTATTGATTCAAGGACATTTTGGGTTGGAATTATGGAGGTAGAGGGTCCCGTCTCTACTCCACTCCATCTTTTCCCTAATAGTATTGATCTTAGTATATGTAGTTCACACGGCAGTTATGGCAGAATTTTGCCAAGTGACTAGGGTGGCCACATTCACAGCAGCTAACCCAATAAGAGCCACGTCCTTGATTGTCATAAGAGGATCCATGTTGGAAAGTTTTGGGGTTGTTCGTCATAACTAGGCCCTGGTCAGTAAGATAATTGTTGACGTTTATAGTAACTAGGTCCTGGTCAGTAGCTAGGTTGCTTATGGTTTTTGTGACCATCCCATGGACGTTGATCAAACTGTTGAGTATAATTTGGCCGAGGATGAGGCGCAGAGTTATAGTAAGATCAAGGGTCGTTAGGTGGAATGTGAATCAGATGAGAATATTCTCCTGAATAAGAGGGTACAGTAGATGCGGTAGTCTTCCATTCCTTATTAGTGGCAGAAAGTTAGGGGATATCTGGCTCAAAAACTAAACAATCTGAGCAGGGGAACGTCGTCATCCAGAAGCAGCAAAATGATATTGTAAAGCTCTCATTATGACTTCACCACGGAGGTCATGGTGATGCACACGTGAGCATCCACTAAGTATCCTACCCCAATCAGCACGTGAGCTTCCATTGTAAATTGATCAGTGAACTCCAGGAGAGTCTCATTTCAGCGTAATCCAATTGTTGAGAATTCCGCTTTCCACCTTGACATCTTTGAGGTGCTCCCAAACAGGCAAAGCACAGTATCTTTTACATCCCTATAGGTGACAGAGCTACTTGGGAGGTAACAGATGACTTGATTGGAACTCCCAACGTCCAAGGTGGATATCAACAGTTTAGCCTTCTGTCTATCAGATGCAGCTTCCGCTGCAAATTCAAACCATTTGAAGAAACTATAGATATTCTCATTTGATCAAACGGATGCTAGTTTCTTGATATTAACCTCCTCATACAGTTTGCAGCTTTTTGGGCCATACTGAAAAATGGGTCAGGATCTAAAGCAGTTTCCTGATGTGAAGCTGGACCAACGGAAGTTGGGATGTCTGCTGCTTCAGGGGTAGCATGGCCTTCTTCTTTGGGCGGCACTGCCATTACTTGAGTGAATTGGCGCTCTGACTCATATTTGTATCCAGCACTACCATCCTGGGTGTAGTAGCTCCGACCAGCGTCATATTCTTCCTCATATGATGTCCCCTTGTTGTTCATCCTCATCCCAGTGAGAAGACTGAAAGGCACTGGTCGATTTCCGCTCTGCGCACTTCAGCTGTTCAGTAATATCATACAACTGGCTGGCGAATTTTTGTTTTGTTATCCCAAAATTTGCATTTGGCTAAACGTGCTATCAAGTTGATGCATGACAGCATTTCGTTCTTAAAGAAGTTCATCCTGTGTTTTGAGCACTGCGTCTAAGGTAAATTTGAGTTCCTCATACCTGGCTGGTGTAGTGTTTCATGAAAATTCCCCAGCAACATAGGCTGTGTAAGACATGGCTGGCAACTGGAGTTTCATAGTACTTGGTGGTTGATCAATGGGCCCCCTGTAGTGAGCACCAAAGTTAAAAAATTAGATGATTTCATTAGGATCTGCCATATTGTTTGTACAGGTTGTACCCACTGAATAACAGACAGATGACATGGGAATCGTTGGTCCTTCAGACATAAATGATAATATTCTAAAATATAGGAGAAATCGCTCCAATGACTTTTTTACTTATTTTAATAAATACAGTGACCTTTTGCTGTTCCGCTCTTTCTCTACTATCAACAACTTACTTATCTCAATCGCCCATCTCACTTATATACAGTGGCTTCAGATGATACTGCTCTCATAGCTTGGGCTATCCTATTCCTCCAAATATCCTCAATTCTAAACTTTTTTACTTATACTCATTATCGCTCTAATTGTAGGCAATTTAATTTGTATTCATCAAATGTTGACATCACCTTATCGCCTTATTGCCTTATTTAGAGGCAGTCCAATAATAACCTGTTATATCCCAATATTGCCTCATCTTGAGGCACTCAAATAATAACAACTGATATCATGTTTGGCAGATTCTTCCCTTTCTGCCCTAGCTGTCCCAAGGTTATCATCCAGTCATATAAGAATTGCGATAGTACAGATCCATGGTTATGTCTTAAAAACTCTTTACAATAGTTTGATGGTGCCCCCTGTAGTGAGCACCAGTTACTGCGGGGGTGGCCCTCTTTCTTGAACGTTGCTGATGGAAAGGGCGGCCAACTTTGAAAAGCTATATATTTTTTCACAGGGTACATCGCCAGGCGATTTTAAAAATCTAGTTATTTTGTATGTGGGACTTCTAGACATGGTTCCAAGCGTGTCCAACCAGGTTAAGGCATTTAAAAATATGCAACAATGGCTGTTTCAAAAAACATATAGCTCCTCTTATCCTCTTCTGATAACAATAAGGCTAAGTCTAAGCCTTAGAAAATAAACTTTTTATCTGGCGTTATTAGCACCAGATAAAAATATTCAGGCTTTTACCAAGGAAAAACTGAATATCAAAATTTGCGAGTGCCTAGAACAGCAGGGACAGAAGCTGTGAGTTGCTTTTGGGATGTTTTGACTGCTTGATAGAGATGGAGAGAGGAGATGGCTTAGCACTTCCGCTTCTTCAGGGTCCAGTTTATATGCACTATCCTGGGTTACAAATCTAGTTATTTTAGCTATGTGAAGAGGTAAAATTGATTATAAATTCAAAAATAATAAGATACAGAAAATCTTTATTTGTTAGAGCTTTTAATATTTCTAAAGCGGCTATTAGTCTGTGTTAGTTAGGGCGCAAAAGTCCTCTTCATTCAGAAATTTCACTTTTCACCAGTGTGAGGGTCAAGCTGCAACCACTTCCTTTGATTGGCTTTATTACTGTTGTCCTTTCATTGTGCAAGCAAGTATATATGGCAATATTTGTCATCAAGACGGAGTCTAATCTAGTGATGTTCTTAAATCTCCTTCATTGATCTTTACCTGTTTAAGGGTAGAGGCTCATTTGGTGACAATCAAGTTTGATTATATTTGGCTCAATACTGGAGGAGAACAGTCGAATTATTTATCAGCCTGATCCCAGAAAAATATGGTTCATTAATCATTATTATTTATGACATTGATCCACCCTCAAGATCCTGGCAAAGGGGAACTTAAGCGTTCAGGAACCTATAATTTACACGACTTATAACTATGACTTAAATGACAACTGCAATGGAGTATTGGACGCCAGCCTTATAAATTATTGATAGAGTCCTGACCAGGAGGTGTCCAACTTATTGGACGCACACCAGGGCGATGGTGGTATAATAACACAAGACCTCAATATTGAACAAGGGGAGAGCTGGATAATTTTTATTAGATCGCATAGTCAACTTGGTGTTTGTTGAGATGCTCACTTGTGCGGCAGGCACTTGTAGCCTGATGATTCATTTCCTAGTGATCTTATAGTCAACTTGGCAGTATAGGGAGAGGCGGAGTCCAATAAATACTGTACGCTACTTGACATCCAGGGTTCCCTACTGTAATGGGCCTGAGATAGAGACTTTTAATCACTCTTTGGTAGCTGATCTGATAGACTATCACGTTAGATGGCAGATAACTATTCCATCATAAGGGGTCCATGGCGGCCATCTTTCAGAAAATAGAAACTAAGATGCCATTTGCACGTTCCAATGCACCATTAGTAGAAGGGTTTTAAGTTGCAGTGGAGTGCTGGTTAGTACTAGGTATTTTGGTCAGCTCTTGGGTCACTAGGGAGGTAAACTTAAACCCATTGTCTAAGATCAGAACTCTGTAGCAACCATGTTGGGTGAGAACGGGTCAAAACAGAAACAAGGCAGTGGCCTTAGCGGTAGTGGCAGGAACTGAGATGGCTTAAACTATTTTACAAAATGGTAAATGGCTAGTATGATGTAGCGGTGACCATGGAGACTCATGGATAGGGGCCCAAAAACATCCGCACTTATGACTCTAACTAGCGTATAGGGGCTACAACTTTTTGCTGATAGCATGGGTTTGGCCAATCCCAGATTCTGTAAGTCAAGAAGGCATCTGAAACCTCATGGATAATTTCAAGCATTCGATTACAGTAGCATTATTTTCTTTAACATTCATAGGGTTACTTAACTGACTCATGCCCCCCATGGGAGCATCCTCTCAAGGACGATTTTGGTTTACAATGAGGTTTATATGTAAGACAGCCATTTTCTGTTAACTTGTCTGTATAACATACCATCTTGTGTTTGTGTTTTTAGGTCATCGGCCATAATGTCTTTATTGCTTCTGTGGGCTCCAACTCCCATAATTCCGACTGGACAATCAAATCATATAAGCATTTTTCTCAGGCAACAATATTACTCTGGTTGGCATCCTATATAACCAGCTGAATTTTGGTGATTAGTGCCGCCTGGAGCATGATAGTAATGTCATAGCTTTATATAATGTTTAGCCCACTTAGCTAATAACTATAAGGATCTTACATGGGTGAAGAAACCTCAATGAATCTCTATTAGTAAAAATGGTGAAATGGTTCTCATATAAGTATGTTCAAAAGCGCTTTACTGAGAGTAATACAGCTAAACATTTGAACTTTATGACACTGTATTTTTTTAGCTTTCGTTAAGCCTTGCTGAAACATATCACAGGTCAATCTAGTTGTTGTTCATTTGTTGGGCCACTATTGCCCCTAAGGCCATATCACTAGCATTAGTAAATAAGACAAAGGGCTGGTCAAAGTTTAGATGGATCAACACAGGATGAGAGATTAGTGCGTTCCTAAGTAGATCGAAAGCCTAGTCCTGGCCCAGGTTTCATTAAAAGGGAAAATTCTTGTCTAACAAATAACGTGGGCTTGGCAAAGTCAGCAAAGTTTTGTATAAATCTCCTGTAATATCTTACCATACCCAGGAACAATTGTATGTCCAAAATGCTTTAGGGTATCACTTTCTTGATTGTGATAACCTTGTCTGATAAGGGCCAAGTTCCTCGTTTAGTGACATTATGCCCTACAAAATCCATTCCAGTTGGAAAAAAGAGCATTTGGTGGGTTTGAGCTTCAGGGACGCCTTCCAGAGGAAATCAAAAACTTGGAGGAGGTGCTCTAGGTGGCCATTGAAAATTTTGAATAAAAAGAAAATATGTCAGGATACTAGGAAACAAGGCATCTTAAAAGCACCTAGGAGCCCATTTATAGTTCGTTGGAAGGTGGCAGAGGCGTTACATAGCCTTTGCGACACGTGAGTGGTTTTAACAGTCCTTCAATTTGTGATAAGGGCACACTTGGCTCAATTCTCAGGAGCTAGCTTAATCAGCCAGTACCCGCTAGCAGGATCCATCAAAGAGAAGTATTAGGGCCACAGCTAGGATATGTAGGAAGAGGATATCTATCCTTTTGTGTCACTGTGTTGAGCTTACAATTATCCATGATGATTGTTGGGACTAAGATGTTTTAGGCCACTTGTCCTTTTAATTTTAAAAACCATACATGAAGTTCCTGGGTGCTGGATTGTAGGGGTTTTCCTTGTCAGAAAGTCTTCACTCGGAAAAAAACTTGAGTGGTAGATCTTAACTATGTTTTCATACCTAAATATATAGAGATAGGATAAATAACTTTAAATGGAAAAAAGAGAGTAAAGTTTATTCTTTTAGAACATGACTATATGGGATATCAGGGAGTTTTTCTCAGTAAATCCACAAGCTTTCAGAGCTAAGATCTATACTCATTTACCAATTGGATTCTTTAGCATATTGTTCACAACTGTCAGTTGGGATTTAATTGCCGCATAGTTTAGTTTGAACCCCAACACTAGGGTTTTCAGGCAAGTAATATTTAATAGCCCAAGTTGGGGTTTATCCCCAATATTGAAAGGCCTCGAATTTCGTCAGGGATTATCCCTTATGTGGTCTCAACTATTTTCATTGGATCAGGTTTAATTCCCATCATCTGACACATGCAACTCTCGGATTTAGGCAGGAATCCTGACATTGACACTTTGGCTTCAATCCTTTATGACAAGCAGAAGTGGAGATGCCTAAGGACCTCGTGAAGGTACACAAAACCTGAGGTTAACAGCTCCTTGAGTTTAGTGTGACCTGGGACTCTTATACCTTGCTTTTGTGGTAGGGGCGCGACATATGAGTGAAGCGTCCCTCATCTCTACAATTTTCAAACCCACTTCATCTTTCCAAAGTCGTTCATGTACGTGGAGAATATGTCAAATATTCCTTAAGAGCTCATCAGCCTTTTTCACTTGTTCTGGGGTAAGATCTTTCACTATGGAAGTGGTGACTAGAGCTACATTGGGAGGCTCTTCAAAAAAGGTCACTGAGGCTCCTTAAAAAACTAGGAACTAGTGCTACTTTTTTTTAAGCACCAATTGTTTAATGTTTGATATATGTTTACTCTTTTTAGATAGTAACTCGCTCTAGTTCCCTTGGTCAACTACCCAGGTTCATTGTATGTGCATTGTTCAATTTGTTGATAACAGATTATATATAGAGCAGTATAATGAAGACTACTACTCTAGTTAATCTTTTTTAGACAAGATGGTTGTTAGGTCCAACGCAAAACAGATGCTTGTCCTAATCGTAGATGTATTCTGGAAAAGCTGTAGGGACTTCTTCCAATTTGGTAGAGCTTAACCTCAGCTCAATTTAAGAGGTTCTTTCTGTCACTCCTCATCATGAAGAGTCCTCAGAGATTAAAATAATATAGATCAAAGATCTTCTTGTCCTTCAGATTTAATCACAAGAGCAGAATGTCTAAATTATAGAATTATTTATTAGTAACCTTTTGAAAATACTCTGATCTGAATTGCTTTATCATTAAAAACTAAGGGAATACATAAGAAATATGGCGTCCAACTCTTTGGTTGGCGCCCCTATTGAATACAGTGGCCATTGATGATGAATTAATTCTCCATAGTCAAATAGGATTATATTCTTCCTCGTCTGTTCAATTGAAGTCTTTTACAAACTCTCAATGCGACACTTCTAAAGTTGGAACAGAAAATGTGTCCCAACACCTTCTCTCAACTCTCATTGGATTGCCCTTATCAGGTAGCAACCTACTTAGGTAAGAGACTCTTACCCACAGACAGCAAGTTGCAATCCTGAAAATGTTAAATTATGATTTGATTTATTACAGGTGGCATAACTCACCAGCAACTCTTAAACCCCTTAGTCAATTAGTAACTAAGCCCAATTGACTCCTACAAGCTAATTAAGGTATCAATAGTAAAATCGATAGACTAATCACTTGTTTATTGTCAGGGATTATTCCCAACGAGAATTAAGTAATCTGGTATATCAATATGATGGATCAACCCAGCAAATTACCTTATAATCGTTCAGGATAATACTCCAAACAAAGGTTATTGTATATTATCAACAACTCCCACATCCATTAGTGTGATGATGACTATAGTGGACAAGAAGATGAATTATAATCAATTAAGCTGGATAATGTGGTCATTTGAGATCCCAATTCATCCCCTCCTTGATCAGATTATCCAGCATCGAAGATTTTATGGGGGTATACATCACCTTGATTCTTACTGAGTCTACCAGCATGATTTAAAATGAAGTTCACTGGTTCCATCTCCTTTTCTTTAATGAGGAATCTCTGGTAAGTCCTTCTTCTTAGCGCATTCCCATTCTATGTCCTCCCTGCTGCTGCCTCCGCAGGACAAGGTTCCCATGGCCACATGTCATGCCAGCCTAGTTTGGGTGTTCTTGCTGATAAAAGTATGAAAATCCTGGCTACCCTCGGGTTCTGATTATAAAACATTTCATCATTTAAAGGATCTTCAAGGGAAGCTTCCCAGACTCATTTTCCTAGTATTCCCCCATGGCGAGCTCTCTGTTTTTGATCAGAGCGGATCTTTTCTTAGGGACTACTCACAAAAATCCAGCTTCAACTCTTCATGATTCTATAAATATGTTTGCTTTTTGAGCGCCTTAGGACTACACGTGGCAGATCCAGTTTCAACCCAAGTTGGCCTACCAATATCATAAGGGGACATCACCAGATGTCTTTTTATTTTTAACTGAGGTAAGCCGACCAGGGGACGTGCAATACTGAAATACATAATGGGATAGGGGAAGGCGAAGTGTAACTAAATTAGGCACCCCAGAGTAGAAGAGCTACCCCTGTTGCCAGCTGGTACTGCCAGGTATAGGGGGTCGAGTGCGCTACTTCAAGGGGTTTCCCCTATTATGAAGAAGGTGTGGAGGAATCATCTAGTACTAAAAAAAAGAAGGTGTGGAGGAAGGGGTCCATGTGCAGAAACCAGACTGGGAACCATGACTCAACAAGTTATTGTTGCTTCAGACTCATGTATCTGTATAACCAGTCTTGGAAGTGTTCCAGTAGTGTAAGCGGAATCTGCTGATTGTCCCACAAATGGTGGTACAGTTCCCTTGAAAGCATCCAGCGCTACAGTGTGTATTTTCCACATTATAATGGTACTATCAGGGAGTGGAGGGTAGGTGGTATCACGGATTAAAGTTGGAGCGTAAGGAGTCTCCTGGAGAGTGATAATTCTTGGTTAGTTTGGGTCCTTAGCAGGCGCGCAACTTCCCGCCATATGGCTCTAGATGAGGGGCATGCTTCAAGGCGGTGGTTTAGGGTGCCATCCCCTCCACACACTGCGCACTCTGCATGAAGAGAGTTGGAGAGATCTGCTATTATGTAGGTTCTTCTGAGGCAACGCCATGTGTTAGCTCTTACCCTTGGCCGGAGAAGCAGATGATGTGTTGGCCTCCATATTGACTTCTGTGTTGTGAGTTTGTATGGGATGTCTAAAGCATCCAGGTAGTTGATTCTTGCAAAGACTGGGGCCACGTCATGTGTGTCCCTCTGGGGGTGGTCCTATGGATTTCTTAGTGTGAAGTGGGCTCAGGTACTTCCCCTTCCCTGACTCGTGCCTGTGAGTGTGATGGAACACACATGTGCTGAATGGTGTGGAGGAGGCGTTTGAAGTGTGGAGGGGTTCCATGAGGGCCCTCTGCATTGGGGTGGTTTACAAAGTATGTGATCAGGCTGGACGGTTTGTGTGGGTTGGATAGTTTGAGCGCCTGTGCAAAGTTGGCCCTCGCCGCTCTGAACCAGTGTTGTTGCAGGAGGTCTGGGGTTAGGACTTCCTTTATACAGGTGCCCAGTAAACGGTTGGCATGGACCTCAAAGTCTATTAGGCCCATGCCTCCGCTAGATCGTGGTCCAAAGGGTGTTTACACCCGTACAGGTGGCTGGGTCCCAGGCCACAGCTAACCCTGGATAATTGCGCAGATTGATGACATGAAAGTAGGCGAGAAGGATATTGCGTGTGCAGGGAACCACAGCATTGGGAGGATGAGTGAGTTGGCAACTGTTACTCGCCCCCTTAGTCATGGAATCTTTCCATTAAGGGAGTCGACGCGGTTAGACATCTGATATAGTAGGTTGTTCTCAATTGTCTCATTGGCATATCTCACTATTTCCAGCCATTTTTCAAGGTGGCTGACAGGGTTTGTTGTAGGAGGTGATGCAAAGGGAAGGATGAGAGGGTTGTTCTTATGTGGGGGGCTGTGAGGTAGGGGTGTTGTAGCCCGGTTGTTAGTGTACTTGCCTAAGAGAATTATTTTCATATTCCTTTTATTTAGAGATGCGTTGCTCACAATGGAATATCCCTCCATGGTGCGTTCCAGGTTGGCGGGAATCATTATTGTTAGCTATGCCTTCCATGAAGTCATTCACAAAGGCTAGTATCTTGAATGTTGGCTGGCCTTTTGCAGTGATGACCATGAGGCGTGATTCAGCAACGCAAAGGAGCAGATCAAAGCTGAAGTTGTACAGCAGCGGGCTGAGTAGGTCCCCTTGTTTGAGCTTTCTGCGTGGTGTGATTTTGTTGGTTAGAAAGCCATGGCCGCATACAGCCATGAATGCTGATTCTGTAAGGAGCATCACCCAGTTTAGGAATCTGGGTGAGAGTTTGAAGGCGCTCAGGCATTCCTTCAGGTACGGCCAATTAACATGTTCATATGTCTTCTCTTACTTAGGAATACCAGAGCTCCAGTTGCTCTGGACTGACATATTTTGGCGACGGAGTGTATATTGGTCCAGATTGAACGCCATGGTATAAATCCAAACTGATTGGGTGACAGGATATTGGAGGCTATTGTGCCTAATATGATTGCTAAAATTTTTGTGAGTAGTTTTATATCAGTGTTAGAGAGAGTGCAGTTGGGCGCCAGTTGGCTAGGTCTAATTTGTCGCCCTTTTTGAACGAGGTTATGACATAGGAGTCCTGGCCACCAAGAAGGAGGCGTGTCTCCAGTAGACACTGGTTTATTGTTGCTAAGAGGAGGGGCCGATTTGCTTAAAATATTTTTTGTAAAATTCGTAAGGTACCTCATCAGGCCTTGGGAATTTCCTACGTGGTGCACCGCAGATTTATCCCAGAGCTCCTCTTGCGTTATTAAGTTTAGGAGGTTGTAGTCTGACTGTGTGCTTTGTATTCTGACAGTGCGTAGAAAATCTTTAATTTTTGGGGGTCAATTGGGGTGTCGCAATATGGTTCAGTGTAATAGGAGTGTATTTATGTCTTGACCTCCGTTGGGTCAGTTGCCATAATGCTGTCAACTTTGTGGACCTGTGTGCACATGAGCTAGTTGCCACAGGAGTGAAATCTGTGGAAGAAGTATGTTGAGCAGGTTCAACCTTCTTCCATGAATTTACCTTTTTCTCAATTCTTTGATTCTGTGCTGGAGTTAAAAAATGAGGGCGTTTAGGCGGGCAGATATTTCCGCACATTTTTACCCCCAGTTGGGGTTGTAGCCAGACTTTGGGGTGTTGAGCTCGAGATGATCCAGTTCTGCCAAGGTGCGCCTGATTGCAGCTGTGTCAGCGGTGTACTTACATAAGGCGAGGTGATGTGTTTTATTTAATAGTTCAGTTTTGAAATATGCTCAGGTTTCTATGAGATCTGATATGAATGGGGTTGTGAATTCTGGGTTCAAGGCCTCATGTTTGACCCATGCAAGTATATTTGCAATTTTATGTTTTCTGGATGAAGTTTCCTCCAGGTTGACGCCTGTGTGGGAGTTTGGGTTGGTGAGAGCTGCACTGAAATGAGTCAGTGGTCAGATAAATTGATTTTTTGTTGCAAAGTTGGAGATGTTCAAACGTTGGATTTTTGGTGTGAGGATGTAGCATATGCAGCTCATTGAGGTGAGCGTTCCCTTACATATGTTGGAGCAGGTCATGTTGGGATGTAGTGGTGACCTGGGGGAGGGTATCATGTATGCCTAGGGATGCCTTTATTGCTTAAAAATCGATGTGCCCCCATGGGCATCCCTGGGGTTAGGACATCAGTCCATGTTGGGGTTATCCCAGAAGTTTAAGTCGCCCAGTAGGATGGTATCTGGTGGGTGGGCGAATGTTGGGATGGTTTCAAGGAATTGTTTCCTCTCAGCTGCAGTGCACAGTGTGTAGATGCATGCTATCAAAATTGTGTCCTCTTGGTTTATAACCGTTGCAACTAGTTTTGACTGTGCAGATATGAGAAAGAGTATGTGATTTTTAGTTTTTTGTTATTTTGGATGACCACCTCACAGTGTGTCATCCATACCAATAGGGATGGTGAGACACTGGCTAACCAGGATCCCTTTTCCATAAGTAGACAGTGGGTTTCTTGGATGGCCAAGATATCTACAAGGGGTTTTCACAGAAAGTTCATCTTTTTAGCTTGGGATGCATGAGACCTGGCTCCTGCAATGTTTAGCATCCCTATTGTCACTGTGGTGCCTGCGGCGCCTCAGGAGCAGTTGGAAGGGCCACCCAGCCCACACCCAACGCCATTTTTTCTATCCCTGTTTCGTGTTTCTGGTCCAGTATATTCCGTGGCATTGTCTGATCCCATACCCTGCGTCGATTTCTTGTGGATATTGCAGTTTATAGGATTTGTGGCAGATTTTCTTGCTTGTGACTCATGGTGGGCCAGTGCGGTGCGCTGATTTGTTTGTGGTTTTGGGGTGAGAATTTGGATAATTGGGTCCCGCTTTTTCGCCCATAGTGGAGCCAAATTGCTCTGCTAAGTGCACTTGTTTGATAACATTTGGTAATTCAGTTGCATTGTTAAAAATTTCGTTTTTGGGCGTATTGCCCTGATTGGGTGGCTCAGATAATTTCCTCCATGTCCTCCTCAGCTTGGGCAGTCTGTTCTGATTACTTGGCTCGGCTGATTTCCTCTACATCCTCCTGAATTTTTCCAGGGTCAATGGCAGAGGCTGCGAGTGATGCAGCCTTGGACGCTTCCCACTTGTGGGCCTTCTGCATCAGTTTATGTTCTTTGTGTGTTACTGGGTCTATGAGGAGGTAAAGCCCATCCTATCCGCATTGGAAGTAGTTGGCGTCAGTAATTTTACTGTATTCTAAGTCATCTTCATCCATGGTGTCATCACAGAAGTCTGGGGCCATGATGCCCTCCTTCATAGGGCATGCATGCTCCTTGTGCCCCAATGCAGTGAAGTGGTTGCAGATAGGCGGTGCATGTTCTAGTGTGACACGGAATGGCTTTGACACCATCCCATCTGGGAGGAAAAACTTCGCTGTACAAGGGATTCTTGTGAGGTCTGTGGCCACCTCAGGGAGCGGGTGGATCACGGTGATTACCTTTCCTGTACAAAGGTTTGGCATCAGGTGAAACTGCTGAAATTCAAGTTGTTTAATTTATCCATAGTTATAAATCCAGATCAGAGCTCCTCCTTGATTTTATTGCGGGGAAGGGTGGTAGAGAGAGAGTTGAAGGAGATGAATAAAGTATTCAGTTTGTTCCATCTGGTGCACAGGGTGCTCACAATTCATTTGCCATTGGGTAGAGCAACTTCAATGCATACTTTTGTGGCGGTATCTGAATCTTCTTCGGTCTCAAAGCCCAACTTGATCCAGATGCATTGGATTGGATTGATGTTAACATACACTGCATAGGGGAAGAGGGAGGCCTGTGCCTTGCACACTTTCTCCCACAGAGATGGGGACTTGACTACTAGGTAGAGTCAGAGCCTGTGCTCTACTTTTTATAGGGGTTGCTTATATTGGATTTCTATTTATCAGTTATATTTCATGGTGAACTCCACAAACTGGGCAGCGTTTCAGTTTTTTTTTGCGGCCATCTTTCCCAGTTTCCCTATAGGGCGTTTCTTGCCTATGGCACACCGTTTTGTCCATTGCTTGTTACAGCTTTCTCCCAGTTTAATTGGGATTTGTTGAATACGCCCATCTCTCCTGTGTGATTATTAAAAATTGCTGTCTAAATAAAATCTAGTAACTAATGTTATCATTACGGGAAAGAAAAAGTGTATCACCAGATGCCTTTTGATGATGACAAATAAAAATCAAAAATTAATGTATTTCCTTATTCATATTTTTATATATACTTTTTCTTTATGTTTTTTTAGCTTATCTTGTTTTTTTCAACTTTTTTACTTACTTTATTTTTACTCTTTTTTGCAATGGTACTTAATCTATAAGTAGATTCAGAGGCCCATCATTTCATTCCCCCTACTCTGGTTCAGTGGCTCATTTTTTTCTAACTAGCTAGTCTGGTTCAGAGGTCTATTTTCAAGACTTAATCACCGCTCATGGCTCAGCGCTCAACACCTAGGACCTGAGCAAAACCAGAACTTGGCCTATTTTTTCTAGGTTAGTGGATCTTTAGGAATATTGCACTTATTACTCCCTGAGATTCAATACTTGAGATATAATGTATGGACCCAGTTCACTAAACGACCAACATTGATGTGCTTAATTGTGTAGATATCAGTTGCTGACTTGTTTATCATTTTAAATGAACCTGATCATAAAGCATCCATCTTATTTCTTCTTTAAAACCATGGTTGTCACAATAGGCTACCATATCTTTCACATGGTACTCTTGTATCGCTAGTCAGCTCTTATCATTTATAAAATTTGCTTTAACCCATTTCTTTAAGGTGGTATTAAACGCCTGAGTTTTCAGTTCAATCATTATACTTGCCAGTTGGTTCAAATATTGATTAGTACTCATCCTAGATACTATTTCTACGGCTTAATACTATATTATTGGTAAGGCTGCCTATCATCCATATAGTAATTTGAATGGCGTTTTACTGTCTTTGTATGATGACTAATGCTATAAGCGAAGGTAACTGAACTTAGATAAGTTTCTCAAGAAGAAGATTTTTCCATAACCAATCTTCTTAGCGTCACAGCTAGCATTCCATTGGCTCATTCCACCATTTCCATTTGTTTTTTGCTGTTATCTACTGATACTTCTCCTCTGATCCCCGCCAATTCGTTTAGCCTTGGATCACATAGAATGTGTCATGGCTTGATGACATCATTGAGGGTACCAACTGTAAATATAAAGCTGGTCGTCAGGAGTCCAAAAAGGTTAAGTTGGCAGTCTTATTTGACCTCAAACATACCCTAGACCAACTCTGGGTTCAGGCCAGATATTCCAAGGTTGGTCTAGGGATGTGCGTGATGCTCAGCTCTACGTTGCAGCAATGGCGTTAAAGTGAACTAGCTATATTCTTAATGGAGACAGTTCAGTTCAGTTGCTCAGCAAACGGGATTATAAACCCCATTTGAATTGGAATTTTTAAATTAAATTGGCTATGCCTACAATCAATAACTTGAGTTTGGTCAATATTGAGCTATAGTACCCTGGCCAATGAAAGCATGCGCCTATTGGTGCACTTAGTCTTAGCCTACTTCCACAGATCAATAATTCTCCAATTGCTTAATATGTTTCCTTGAGACCAACCTCCCTTGTTGGTTAACTTCCTATCAATAAAACCCTTGTTAGTTTATGTTTTTTAAATATGGTTTCTTGGACAAACCTCCGTGCGGAGCTCCCAAGGCGGTCTCTAACAGCATTGGTCAATTTATTTTTATTAAATTAATTCCCATATCTGGTACACCGCTGGGCCTCCCTGGTCCCCTACAGATCAATGAACCCAAGCACTCCTACACTGATATTCACTTGGTTGTGGACTCCCCAATGAGGTCAAACAAGTTTTGTTATTTACATTCTATCACTTACTATATACCTTGCTGTATACCATTGCCCTGGGTTCCTTTTTCTCTGGAATCCTCCGCGGTGCCCTGTTCACCATTTTAATAATGACTAGCTCCCTGGCGGTGCACCTCAAACTACCTCGCTTGGAATGGGAGAGTTACAGACACTCTCCTTACATTAGTTGAACAACCACTTTTTTTAAGTGCAAATAATTTATCTCTGTGGGGCTTTCAATGAGTGCAGATTGAGTGCGCCTGCCATTTGTCATGGCCTTGATGAGGCTCACCACCTTTTCCTCAATTGGCCAGTGTTGGGGAGTCATGGCATTATTCTCACTACCTCAAACTGGGAAGTGCCCACCCTACTTGCTCATACATGGTGATATGGACGCTTCACAATATAGGAGTTGTGATTCCCCAACTTTCTATTAAAATTAACAAAAACAGTATAATTAAAATGATTTTTTCTTGGCACTGCGTTTGGATAGTGCAGATGGGAACATTGACAAAGGTCCTGATGATTATGGCCTTGTATAATGATGCACAACTTGTCGCTGAATTGATTATGAGGTTGTTCATGGCCCAAAACGCGTTTTATAAACGCTAGTTTCTAATATAAAAACGAGCCAAATATCATATCTTGTGGATCTAGTTTGGAACCAATTTCAGTATACTAGATCACCCAGAGAACCTA
The DNA here is from genome assembly GCA_022478985.1 of Massospora cicadina. Lineage (NCBI taxonomy): Eukaryota > Fungi > Entomophthoromycota > Entomophthoromycetes > Entomophthorales > Entomophthoraceae > Massospora > Massospora cicadina. The sequence goes on from JAKSZP010007944.1 coordinate 113,729, forward strand.
CGCTTGACCCTACCTTGATCCGCAGAACACAGACGGTGGAGAAGGAGTTACTTTACAATATAAAAACGTTTATGCAACTGCTGAAGCTATGGTGGGAGATGTGACCTCAGTAGTAAGAGTGGCAAACTATCCCATCCATTTTGATGCAAAATCGTACCCTAGAGGCATGCTTATGCCAGATAAAGAGTTTTATGGTGAAGAGTTGGCAGTGTCTGCTATTAATAAAGGCTTTCTAGTTATATTTGCTGACTGCTACCTTTTCATCCCCTTTAGGGAAAATCAGCACAACTATTTTGGTGGATACAAGAGCCTCTGAAAATTTTATTGTTCAAGACCTGGACGACTACCTAGAGTTGAGTTATCTACAGGTGCATGGTCAGGATAGGGGCTTCCCAAGGTATTCACGATGAAGGTTCTGGTGTTAGTGGACTATCAAGTTGGCAAATAACATTTGGATTACCGCTTCCAAGCAATCAAAACCTTTTGTACCCCTTTATTTTGGAAGTAGAGTGGTGGTGGAAGTTTGACGTCAGAATTAGCTTTAAAGACATTAATTGTAGTAACTTTTTAGAATGGTCATTAATTAGCTGTCCCTTTATCTGAAGCAAACTCTCAGGGAGATCTGCCCCACTGGCCTAATATCCACACTCTCAGTCTTGCTCCGTTGCTGAAGCCCTCTCTGGAAGTACCCTTACCATCCTGTTTGGAGGGGCCGTTATCTTCTTTTGATGCAGCTCTAGCCAATTTACTACCAGCTCATTCAGATTTTAATTGTGAGTTCAAGCTAACCATTGATCTGGTGCATATATCTTCCCCAATTTGTTCTTTGACTGTACGGGAGGAAGCGGCCTTAGATGTGTGTGTTAATGAGCAGTTAGTTAAATGCAATAATTCAGCATAACTCTCCTAGTATGCTCCCCACTTCTTTTTGTGGAGAAGGCTGATGATAACTTATAACCGTGCATAGATTATGGGAATCATAACAATGTCACTGTACCAGACTTGCATCCCATTCCTTTGGATTCACAAATCGCTCACTATGTGGAGAAAGCGAAAGTATTCTTTAAACTGGATTTCTTAAACGCTTTCAATCAGATCCAGATCAAGAAGAGTAGGGAGTGGCTAATTGCATTCTGTACCAGAAAAGGGATTTTCTTATTTCGGGTTATGTCCTTTGGGCTTAAAAACTCTCTGGCTATTTTTAAAAGCCATATTGATGTGGCTTTGGGGGATTTGCTGTGGTATGCGTGGTAGCCTATATGGATGATATTCTGGTGTTCTACCCTAATCATGAGTCCCATGCAGTACACCTTTGTCAGGTGGTGTAGCAATTGAGGGCAGCTCATCTTACACTAAAATCAGTAAATGCGAATTCTCAAAGTCCCAGGTCACCTTCCTGGGCAACGTCATGCTTGACCAAGGCCACATGATAACTCCAGACAAGAAGAAGGCGATTTGTGAGTGGCCCACCCCAATTTTGGTCAAGGAATTGAGGAGTCTTTTATAACGTATATGTTCCTTAAGAAATTCACGCCCAATCTTTATGAGGTGGCGGCGCCCCTGTATAAGGTGAGTGGAGCTAAAATTCTCCAGTGGTCCACAATTTTTCAGGTGCCTTCCAAACTGTAAAGTGCATCCTTTTGTCTACATCCATCCTTCACCATATAAATCCGGTTAAAGAGCTTATTTATGGCTACTGATGCCTCCAACTTCGCCATAGTGTCTGCCTTATTACAAGTAGGTGGGGATGGAATAGAGCATCCAGTGGGATACTTTTTAAAGGAAAATGTATTTACTAGAGTTAAACTATGACGTGTACCACAACGAGTTATTGGTAGTGGTTGAGGCGCTTACCTATTAGCGTCATCAATTACACGGCTCATACCAACTGTCAGGATTCTCCCTTTGTAAGGTGTAAGCCTTGTTTGTGGAAAAATTAGCAAATATGAGTACGCAGTACGTAGCCTTCAAACTATTCAATTGTTTCAATAAGTCCCAAATTAAGGCTTGATCCCACGTTATCAGGTTGTATTTTGATTTTGAGGAACTAATTAAATTACTCTGAATTCAACCTAAAATCATTTTAATTATGCTCAAGATATTATATTACTTAAAAAGGAGACCACATTCATCCAACTCCACTATATGCGGTTTAAAGCTTTTAATATCTGCATCAGCTACTTATTCTGTAAGCCAAAAAGCTGGATCTTAGTACCTGGATTATTGGAAGAGCTCATATTAAGGTTAATACTAATTTAACTATGCTATGAAACTATCAACAGGTTTAAGAATCCAGATTTTATGTGCTCGCTGGTGCTATGCTGCTGGATCCCACAAAGTTTTTTATATTAAATAAACGCTACTAAGAATGTGAATCTCATGTTTTATTTATGAGTGCAGGGATAAAAAAAGTGATCCCTCTTGATAAATGACCAGACAGTATTTAAACTGGCTTGAGGGTCAGGAGGAATTTGAAAAATCGTTTTGGAAAAGCTTAGATGCTTCCAAATTAGGTAATATGGTAGGTGCTCCTATCAGATCTTGGGAAAATCTAGCTACTTTTTGGGAAACCAATAGTTGGGGTTTTGGGGAAAGACATACCCATGCAGTAAAGTTTTGATGAACTTCAACCAATCACTACTAGATAAAGTATTTTCACCTTGGTGGACCTCCGCCATGCCTTTAAAGGGAGGGTCCCCGCTTAGGTGCTTTAAGGGACTTGGTTATGGTGGGAGGAGTACCTTCTGGTTGCTCTAAAATTATTCGTGTGGTCAGAGTAATCTGACCATTCAATTTTACATTTGGCGCCTTTGCAGGTGTCGAAATGGTGTTACCCCAATTAACAGGGTTCCACCTGGAATCAGCCAGGGTCTTTTGACTAATATCCCCAATATTTTTGGTATCATTATAAGTAAAATCGCATTTAGGGACATTGGAAACTCATAAATGGCCGACATTTCCTTATTTTGGCTGAATTCAACCCAAGACATTCTTCCTCTACTGCTGAGAGGGCAAATGTCTGACATCACTTCTCTCCAGAATGGTTGAGGGAGAATAAAGCCAAAGGAAGTGGCCATATACTCGATTAATAGTGATTCTGGTATCTAGCAATTTTATAGAGTATTCATTACCTCTTTTCTAGGTGATGGTGAAGGGACCTTCCCAGATTGATCCAAGCTTACCGCTTCTAGGAGTGATGCGGTTATGGTAGTATAATACCATGTCAGATTTGGAATTTAGATAGGGGTGTTCTGAGCTCGTTGGCTGCCTGCCCTTCTTTTGTCGCCGTTTTTTCTAGGCTAGTCATTGCCTCTGATTGGAGCTGGATGATGCGTTGATCCAATCATCTCATAATTTTCTCAGGATCCTCAACTCTAGAGGAGTCAAATCCTTAACAAAGAGAGCAAATATTCCTGGTTCTCTCCCATACAAGATATGGAATGGGGACATTTTCAATACCTGGTGATAACTAATTTAGTAGGCCATGAGGGCACTGGGTAAGTATTGATCCCAGTGAAGTGGATCAGAAGAGGCCATTTTTTGTAGAATAGATACCAGGGTATCTTTTGCTCTCTCCACAGTTCTGTTGGTAGAGGGATTGTATGGAGCCAAGAAAAGTTGTTGTTCTCCCATAAAGGTGACCAAGATTCTTACTACTCGGGAGGTAAAGTTCTTCCCATTGTTGCAGAGTAGTCTTGGGGACACCCATGTCAAGAAAATGTTTTAATGCAAAAAGGTGGCTGTGGCCATGGCCTTTTGGGCAGGTAGAGCTACAGCTTTTACCCACTTGGTGAAATGGTCAATAGCTACTAGGATAAATTTGTTTCCACTAGTAGTCTGCGGAAGGGGACCTACTACATCCAAACTAGTGGTGTGGAACAGTTGTTGAGGGGTAGTGGGTTAATACTGGTATCAAGCCTTGAAACTGGATTGTTTCTTACATTTAAGGCAAGCTTACAAGACATCAACAATTAATTCTATCATTCCATCCCAATAGTACCGATCCTTAATCCATTCATACGTTTTCTTTTCCCCTTCATGACCTAGGGTGGAGTGAGCTTCTAGGATAGTGGGTACTTGTTTCAAGGGCTGAAGGTAAGGCGGCCACTTTGCCCCCACTTATTTGTACAACTTCCCATCCTCCACTTTTGTGATGCAGGAGTGCCAGGATAACATCTTCTGGACGGTCTCATCCTCATCTTCTCATTCATTTTGGGTCATTAATAGATCGTGTAACCTTTCCGCCTCACTGTTATCCAGATGAAGGACTGGCAGACTCGTCAACTTCATCAAAATTTAAGTGACGGGTCACAGCATGGTGTTCAATCTTCATGTCATAAGGCTGGAGCTTTAGAGCCCAATGAGCTAGCCGGCAATTAGGTCCTTCATGTTCTGTAACCATTTTAGGGAAGTGTGGTCTGTAATTACAATGAAAGCGGTCCCATATAAAAAGGAGGTAGTGTTTCATGGCTAACAAAACAACAAGGCTCTTTCTCAGTTACACTATAATTGCGTTCCACTTTTGACAGCATCTTACTAAAATAGGATACTGGATGATCTACACCATTTTCATCTAATTGGGCTAAGATGGCCCCAATGGCATAGTCTGAAGCATTGGTAAACAGGATAAACGGTTTAATGTAGTCTGGTGTCTCAGGATAGGACGTTGTTGTAACAGTTGTTTTAATGTCTCAAAAGTGGTCTTCTGTTCAGCACCCCAGTAGAAAGGAGTGTTCTTAGTCAATAAGCGAATGAGGAGTTTGCTGAGCTGGGAAAATTTGGGGATAAATTGATGGTGATACCTCATCATCCCTAGAAATACCTGAATATTCCATAGATTTCTAGGGGGAGGCATTCTTGAAATCGCTTCAACCTTATATAGCATGGGTTGATTCCTTTTTAGGAAATTGAGTGTCAAAGAAAATTCAATTTCTTATTGGAAGAAGGTACATTTTGAAGGCTTCAAATTAATATTTGACTTGCGTAACCTTTGAAACACCTCCTTCAGATGATCAAGATGTTCATTGAAGGTTTGTTAGAACACTGTGATATCATCAAGATATACGATGACACATATTAACTTCAAGTCCCGCAAAATATGGTCCATTGCCTGTTGAAAAGATGCAGGTGTGTTACACAACCCTTGTGGTAATTGGATTGGTTGGAAGAGATACTCACTACAAATGAGAGCGCATTTCTCCTGATCTTCAGGAAAAAAAGTCCATTTTCCAATAGCCGCTAGCCAAGTCCATGGCATAGAAGAAGTTAGAGCCAGAGAGTTGGGCCAGGGCATCATCAATGCAGGGGATAGGATAACGATCCTTTTTTGCGAAAATATTCCATTTTTGGTGGTTTATAACTATCTGATAACCTCCATTTTCATTTTAATAAGCAACAGAGGGGAAGACCAAGGGCTTTGTGAAGGTACTAACAACCCTGCATCGAGCAATTTCAGAAGCTCCATCCTCATTTGCTCTTCTTCCACCTTTGACTTATGGTAAGGTTTTGACTAAATAGGGTGGTCATCACCCACATTGATGGAGTGACATCATTCCCTTAATGTGACCATAGTCATGGTCTGATTTAGAGAATATGTCACTATATTCGTTTAATAAATATGAGCTTTTTACAATTTGACTGGGGTTAACTCATCTGAAATATGAACATTAGGTAGAGTGCACACCAAATTATCCGTAGGCAAACCCAAATCTGCCATAGAGCCAACGGAGTGGATTTGTTCAATATCTTCCACTGGAAATAGAAAGCATTGGTCAATTTCCTGGTTTTTTAAATGATCGTCTTTTCTAGTGAGGTTTCCCAGAAACAGGGTAATAGGCCTCTGTTAGCCTGGGTCTAATATCTCAGGCAGTATTTTAGGTTTCAAGGGGCTAATGCCCTCAAGACTTGTAATATGCAACAGCAGTAGTGTGGGATTTTGATTGTGATTTTAGTGCAACCACATGATGTTCGCCAGGTTTAATTAATACCTTATCTGTAGCATAAAAAGGGATGCCATTCCTTGCATTCACTGAATTGGTCAATTTCTTAGTGTGGCGTCCAGAGGTGTAATAAGATAAAGTCATAGCTGAGAAAAGGTATTTGATCAGGCAAGAGTATTTGTTCTTTCTGGGCTCTCTATTAGATAAGACTAATTGGACTTCATAGTTTAGTAATGAGAGGTATCCTAGCTTTATTTTTATTATCCCCTTGTATTTAATAATAAACTGAGTACTGATGAGCATATCATATGCGTTGTTGTTCAAGGCCACAGCAGGGGCTGATAAAAAGAGGCTTCCTAACTTGAATGGTAAGGATAGAGTATGCCCCAATTACACGTGTTTTATATGGGCCAGCAGTTCCAAACTCTTTCGTGTACTCCAAGTCAGGCGCTAGCTTTATTTTCTTAATAAGCTTTGTAAATATCACGTTAACTGGGGAGCCAGTGTGTCATGGAAATGGCAGAAGAAGTCTAGACTGGCCTGCTAGTCGGGATGCGTGAACACCCAAAAAGAAAGCCAGAATGCCAGAGGCATTGACAACCATATGACTTGATATGATGCCAGGGAATGTGATACCACGAAGTAGTGGTGTAACAACAGGGTAAGGAGTACCCAACGACAAACCACACTGAACCCATTCCCAACTCAGTGGTTCTAACCGCATGAGGTGGGATTACTGGAATAGTATTGACAAGATTCTTAGCTTGTATGGCCAAATCGTTGGGGTGATAGGGAGATGGATTCTTTCTTTCCATTGTTTTACATAGGGCCATAAGATCCCCATGTATTGTTGTTGTAAGTTTATAAGAGTGGGGTTGTAAAACCAAAAGTGTTGGACTCACTGGGCCCAATCAGCGATAGAGAGAGCCATGGTGACCAAAGAATTGATAAAGTCCACCCAGAGTGTAGGGCGATAGACCACCAGGAAAATGCCATCTGAGATGCAGTCAGAACGGAAAATAAAAAAATTTGATTTTTTAGGCAAAAATTTTATTTAGAAAGGAAAGTAAGAAAATTGACCAACAATTTTCTCAGTGTCATGCAGCTTATTAAATAGTGGTTGATTGGGTAGTGACAGGATGGGGTTGGGACCTACCAATTTGACCTAACCGGCGAATTGTTCAGGAATGGGCGGATTTATTCTTTGGGAACTGATATTGCAAAATTTGGCGGCTGGACAAGTCTCTGTCAGTTTGACCTTAAACGTCTGAACCAGGGCTTGACTACATTTCTGATGGTTAGCATGATGGCGTTTGGCCCGATGGGTGATGGGAATCCCCAAGGCCATCCCATATAGGGATGGGTCCATTTGGTTGGGAACAGGTTCAGGACGGCCATCCCACCCATGCTCAGTCATTTAAACGTTTGTTTGGTCAACAGCAGCACATTGGGCGCAATGCCTGAATTACTATCAGAGGGCTTTGAACCCTTGTTGATGGCGCCTGATATTTGTTCTACTGGTTTAGTGATTGAATTGAAACCATCAGGTGATCCAGCCATTATCTCATTCTTCATGCTTTTACAGCCATTCGAATTTTGGGCATCAGCCAGATTGCTGGCCAAATTAAATCTGACCAATTTCAATTTGACAATCCTGGCGCAGATTTCACTAATTCCCTGCAACAGTTCTGCTGAGTTAAGTGTGGGTATTGGGGGTGGGATCCAAAGCAGATGAGCTGTTACCCATCGCTCATCTGCTATGTGAGTGAGATCGCCCTGAGCGATGAGAGGTACCGCCATCCTCTTCAGTGTCTTTTTATTTGGGAACAGGAAGATGACCCAATTGAGAGCCAAAGGACGTTCCCTGAGACTTACACAGTGTCCTGGATGGCCAGTATTCAGACTTTTTAAATTACTACTTTAACCCTAGTAAGCGTTCCTCCAAAGTTATATAACAAAGCTAATACCTCTAATTGAGCAAAAAGGTGGAGGTTAGTCATTTAGAAGTCTCAGGGTATTTCCAAAATGGATTTTATAAGATGCACCCACTTAATAGGTCGAATCAGGGCATCTACAAATTGGTCACCATTGCTAGAAGTATTGATAACTCTTAAACACTTTTTTATGGCTGAGGTACGTTTCCTCAGGTATGGTGGTCTCATCTACTCCTCCAGCGTCCAAATGATCAGGAGCCTCTATTTCCACGGGGCTCCCAATATTTAGTACCCAATGTCATCATAACCCCCCTCAGATTCCTACCCAAGGGTATTCTCAACAATGAGAAAGGCTGCGATAGATGTAGGGGAGATTGCTACAGAAGCTTGGGTAACCTTAGGGGCTGCATTTATCAGCTTAGCTGGAAAAGAAGACACTGAGGCAAGCTCTGATTTACAAGAAGATGGTGTATCCTTTTTAAGTCATACTGAGGAAGCAGGTTTAGCAGGGAGGATAGGCACAGGTGGGCTCACTCTCAATTGTTCAACAGGCGGATGCTCCTTGATGGTTAGAGCCAAGATTGTCGCTTCAGCTTCATTTGTTGTGGCACGTAAATGAAGTTCAGCCACATTTAACAAAGCCTCCTTGATGTCATGAATATTTGTAAAGCAGTATTTCATTGAGATGATATGTCTATCTAGAGAGGGTTGAGAAGTTAACCCAGATAACAGGGCAGCAATAGCACCGTCAAGGGTGAGAAAGTTGGAGGCGGACAACATTTGCACATAGAGGTAAAATCGTTCATCAAAGTCAGTAAACGATTCACCCTCATACAAGCTAAGGCATATAAAGGCCTGTTTTTCTCGATGTAGATTTTGCTTTGACCCAAATTCAGCCAAAAGAGCCTCCTTCACCTCTGACCAGGTGTACTCAGGGTTTAGGTTGGGTACTATCATCTCTTGTGCTAAGCGGTTTAAACAAGGAATGATGTGTCTAACTTTTTTCTTGTCTGTGGCACCATTCATAGCAGCTTCATAAACGTATAAGAAGGTAGCAATGCTCCCTTCACCAGGGGTGAACTTGTCCTTAATGGGGAGTTTGTAAGGGCGCTGCTCAAGCTCCTCAAGGTGGGAAAAAGCTCTTGTTAGTTGCTTTTCAAGAGCAACTAGTTTTAATGTACAGGGAAGCCCTGTAGTGAGCATCATTTTGTAGGAATCCAGCAATTTTGTGCTCACTGGTGCTACACCGCTGGATCCCACAAAGGTTTTTATATTAAATAATAAAAGCTACTAAAAATGTAAATTTAATGTTTTTAAGATGAGAGCAGGGTTAAGAAAAAAGTGATCCCTCTCAATATTCAACCAAACAGTATTTAAAGTGTTTTGAGGGTCAGGAGGAATTTGAGGATAGTTTCAAAATAGCTTAGATGCTTCCAAATTAGGTAATATGGTAGGTGCTCCTATCAGATCTTGGGAAAATCTAGCTACTTTTTGGGAAACCAATAGTTGGGGTTTGGGGCAAAACGTACCCATGTGGCAAGGTTTTGATTTTTTCAAATAAATCACTACTAGATAAAGTATTTTCACATTGGGGACCTCTGCAACGCCTATAAAGGGGGTCCCCGCATAGGTGCTTTCAGGGACTTGGTGATGGTGGGGGAGTACCTTCTTCTGGTTTCCCCAAATTTGTCATGTGGTCAGAGTAATCTGACCATTCATTTTATATTTGGCGCCCGTGCAGGTATCTAAATGGTGTTACCCCAATTAACTGGGTTCCAATGGGAATTGGCCAGGGTCTTTTTGGCCGATATCCCCAATATTTTTGGTATCATTATTAATAAAATCGCATTTAGGGTCATCAGAAACTTGTGAATGGCCGAAATTTCCTTGTTTCAGCTGAAGTTGACCCAAAACATTCTTCCTCTGCAGCTGAGAGGGCAATTGTCCGATACTAGGAGATCAATAAGCTCAGCTGACCTTCCAGGTGGGGCACAATGAAGGACAGGCCACATGAGAATCAAGGTTGACTGATGAATTACTCTTCACCACTTTTAATAAATAAAGTCCCATTTATACTTACAAAAAAATTAGAAATAATATCGTTTTATTTTTAATAAAGCTTTTTCAGCAAAATATATTATCTACCTTATTTTATCTAAGTTTTTATTTATTCTAATGAACAAAGTATCATCCAATCTTGTGTTTGAAGTAGCCCCTGTCCTCTCAGCTGGCCATAGCCTCCTGCAGTCAGCCACCATATTGTGTTTCCTAGAGTTAGCACCAGCAAGTGCATCAGGCAGAACCTGATACCAACCATTCTGTGTTTGTACAGATCACCGTGCCTTGTTGTACTATTGCGCACCTCATGTCTTGACCCCACGGCAAACCTGCTGTCATGAGACCCTGGCTCAATTTGTTTTTTATGAGTTTACAAAGGGCAAGGAGAATGGTTTGTTGGATGCTTTGAGCCAAGGCCCTGAACTGGCTCCCAATCCTAAAGAGGTATAAATGCACAACACCCACCTGATGATTCCACCATAATATTGTATCACAACATCCCTCTCCCTGGGCCCCCAGGCAAGCGCTTTCTCATCTTGAAAATGCGGAGGAATATGGTATTTCAGAAAGGCAGTCTTTAACAGCCTTTATCAGATGAGCATACCATGGTTCTCACCAAGAGCGAGTTTAACTAGAAGTATATTACCCAAGTTTACCATGTGAAGGATGAGATGGTGTGGTTAAGGGCTCCTATGGGTTCCTGCCAGACCGCTTCTCCTGAAAATAATCTGGGACAATCATGACGATATCACAGTTAGCCATCCTGGGAAGGCAAATATTCTATAGCTATATGGCGTATCTATATTTGGAAGGGATTGGCCGCGCAGGTTGCCAGGTATTGTAAGGAGTGCTGGTCTGCTACCAAATGAAGCTGAATTTCCAGCCCCTCGTGGGGTTGTTGGTATCAGTTTAAAAGCTGTAGGGCCTTAGACTTCTGTATTAGTGTATTTTATTGTAAAATTACCTGCATCTAATGGTTACGACGCCATCTTGGTAGTGGTGGACTGTTTTACGAAGTCTGCCCAATTTTATCCCTTGCAGAACCACTTTAACCGCAGCAGAGATGGCTAGGATCTTCGTATTCACATGTTAGCTCTTCATAAAATTCCCCAAGAGATAATTAGTGATCAGGGGCCCAATTTTAATTCTGTCTTTTGGTAAGAGTTGTGTAATACTCCTATATCCGTCCCTGCCATTCAACTGCCTATCACCCCCAATCAGATGGGCAGACTGAACGAGTTAACCAGTGCTTGAATCAGTTCCTGTGGTGTTACATTTCCGCGGACCATTCAGATTGGGGTTCACTTCTCCCCATGGCCTAATTCAGCTATAACAAATCCCAACTCACATCAATTGGTTGTTACCCCTTCTTCGCCCACTATGTCTTTAATCTCACCTTCAACATGGGGCCCGTTGTGGATACATGGTGGAAGCGGTGGTGGACTTTACAAAAATAATCAATAAACAACACCTGGGTGAGCACGAACTTAGATGCAGCTATGCAAGCTTATAAGGATAACGTGTACAGAAAATATGGGTAGGTCGAGTACAAGGAAGGGGATCCCATGATGCTGGATGCTAAAAACATCCCTGTCAAGCAACCATGCAAAAATCTGGTACCAAAGAGGATTATACCTTACCGCGTTGTCAGAAAGGTGGGCCACGCCTCATACTAGTTGGATCTCCCCATCCTCATTCCAGATCTTTACAGTCTTCCTAAAGTAAGCTTACGTTGTTTGAGGACACCCCACCAGAGACTCCAGAGGTTTATCTCATGTATGGGGCGCCGGAGTGGGAAGTGGAGGAGATTGTAGCCTCACACAGAGTCATAAAAAGGCTTGAGTCCCTATTTTACTGAAATGAATTGATGCAGCGAGAAACAGTTGGGTACCAGTGTGAAACTGCGCCCATGCCAAGGATCTGATCAAAGTCTTCCAAGAGCGGTTCCCTGAGGCTGCAGGACCTCAATCTAAGCAAACCATCGCCACTATGAGTTAGCCTTAGTCCACAAGAACTTTTACCTGGCGAAAGCCCCTGGAGGGGGTGAAGCCTCAAAAGAATGAGAGTTTAATGTCATGGCCTGATGTCATGATTGAGGGTACCAACTACAAATATAGCTAGTCGTCAGGAGGCCAAAAAAGTGAAGTTAGCAGGCGTTTACTAAACATGAACATACCCTGGACCAACGCTGGGTTCATGCAAGATATGCCCAGGTTGGTTTAGGGGATGTGCATGATGCTCAGCCCTGCGTTATAACAAGGGTTTTAAAACGCACTAGCTATATTATTAATGACGATGGTTTGGATTAGATGCTCAGTGAATGGGGTTTTGAAATTCATTCAACTTTTGAAATTTCTAAATTGAGTCATCCATGTCTACAATAAATAAATTGAGTTTAATTCAATCTTGAGCTATAATACCCTGGCCAATAGAAGCATGCGTCTTTTGGTGCATTTAGGCTTAGCACCACTTCCATTGATTGACAATTCCCCCAATTGTTTAAGTATGCTCACTCAAGGTTAACCTTCCTCGCTGTTCAACTTCCTATTAATAAAGCCTTTTTTAGTTTACGTTTTTTGAATATGGTTCCTTGGGCGAACCTGTGTGTGAACTCCTCAAGGAGTTTTCTAACAGTGTTGGGCATCATATTTTCACTAAACTTTTTACCATATCTGGTGCACCGCTGGGCCTCCCTGTCCCCTCCAGACCAAAGCACCTAAGTATTCCTGCACCAATATTCACTTGTTTGTGGACTCCCCATTGGGGTCCAACCAACTTTTGTTATTTACATTCTATCTCTTTCTATATAGCTTGCTGTACATCCTTGCCCTGAGTTCCTTTTTCTCTGGCATCCTCTGCGGTGCCCTGTTCACCATCTTACTAATGACTAGTTCCATGGTGATGTGGCTTTACACCTCGCATCAAATCTCTGGGAATGGAATAGTTGCAGACACTCTTCTTACAAAAAATGAATTGGTTCCATTGTTACTCAAAATAGCTTGCAAGCATCCAGCCAGTAAGTCATTTAATCTAAAATGAGCTTTGCAACATTAAAGCATCCACTTTACTCAAAACTTTGATTTCTAAACATCTATCTAGATGGTCTATTGCCATTATGATGTATTTTGCGTTTCCTGTACTGATACTCAGGGGTCCTATCACATCTATAACCATGTGCCACGCAAATCCAGGGTGTACTATTCTGTATTTTATTATAATCTTATGATGCTTGTGGAGTCGGCATTCCACACAACAGACCATATAGTCAGCGACATAAGAGTTGATTGATTCTCAGTAATAGTAATGTCAAATATAGTCCATGGTTTTTCTTAGGCCACCATGGCTGATGACTTTATGTGAGGCTCAGATAATTTAAGTTTGTTCTAGAGGCTTTGAGAATAAAAGCCGTTTTCCATAAATCATTTTGAGCAACTGTCCATATTTTCGTCCCAGTGTTTTCCATCACTTTTATTAGTGCATATTGATTTTAGGGGTTTGTTACAGACATTGCCTTTGATCATCCTTTGAAATAAATCGTGCACTTGATGTTAGTCAACTTTAATAGAGGCAATCTTGATAATCTGTCAGCATTTTGACGCACTGCTCCTGCCTGGTTTATTATCTTAAAATCATAGTTTTGTAATTTTAAAGCCCATTGGGACAGTCGCCCCCCTGGTTCCATCAGGTTATGGAGCCTTTGTAAATATAAGTGTTCCATCACCACTTTAAAGTGCCTTCCATGGATACATACTCAGAATTGCTTCTGCATAGATCACCATGAGGCATTTGCACTCCATTACGGTAGAATTTCTTTCCACTGGCGTTAGTTTTCTGCTCACATAGTCCACTGGGTGTTGAACCCATCTTCATCTACTTGACTCAAAACAGCTCCAATCACCATCAATGAAGCATCATTTTGGATGATGAATTTCAGAGCCAAGTCAGGTACTTTAAGACAGGAATAGTCATCAAATATCAGCATAAATCATCAAACGACTCTTGGACTTCTTCATTCCATATTAATCTATTTTTTGAATCCTTCAATAAATGTAATATTGGCTCTGTGATTCTAGCAAAATATCTTATGAATTGGCGATAGTAGCCAATTATCCCAAAAAATATTTTATATCCCAGATGTTCGTCAGGATTGATTTCTGTTCAATTGCCATAATCTTCTTCTTCTGGGGTTGCAGCCCATTGGAGTTTATCACAAACCCCACATAACAAACTCTTTCATGAAGAAATGACATTTCTTCAGCTTTATCTTCAGGTTAGCCTTCGCCAGGCGCTTTAACACTTCCTCTAAATGCTCTAAATGGTCTGTGAAGGTCCTGCTGAAGACGTTGATATTATCCAGATATACTAGAAAGCAGGATAGCTTCAGATCACTAAATGTGGAGTCCATTTCTCTTTTTAATGTGACTGGTGCGTTGCACAATCCTTGGGGCATTTGGGTCGTCTGGTACAGTCCCTGTGCAGTAATTATCGCACATTTTTCCTGATCTTCCTTTGGAAAATTGATTTGCCAATATTCCAAAATTAAGTCCATTGCTGAAAAGTATTTGGTGTTCCCTTGGCGATTGAGCACATCACCAATCCTCTGAAGTGGATAAGAATCCTTTTTAGAGCTTTTGTTAATTGTTGATAATTATTACTACTCAATTTGATCCATTATTCTTTTTAACAGTGAGGATCAGACTCGCCCATGGACTCAATGATAGAATGAGGAGCCTATGCGCAACTAGCTTGCTGATTGCATTGTTAACCACAGCTTCAGCAGCTCTAGACCTTCTGACAGGTCTCATCCTTATTTACGAATATTCCACAGTTTTAACCTTATGGATTACATTTTTTGCGCATCTTAGGTCGTGGTCATCTTAGGAAAATAAATCCCACTATCTCTCAATATAATTAAGGAACATCGTCTTGCTACTGTTCAGATAAATCAGCCAGCTTCTCTTGATCCAACAAAACGTTGACAATTTTTTCAGTTTCCACTGGCAATCCCATTTTGGTTAATTTTTGAAAAATCATGGAATTTACTGATCTCTACCATTATATTAGATGCAGAAATGCAACAACTTCATTTTTCTCTATCTTTATTGGTTTCTCTCCCATATTATCCATTAGCACATTTATTTCTCTATGTCACAGCATAATTACCCCTAACGCTACCCATGGCTCTATTCTTGATTTCCTCCATGGAATGACAATTTCAACATATAATTGCTCCAATATTTTGAGCGTTAACATTATGTTAAAAATTATCTGAATTCCTGGTGACATTGCATTCATCATTTTTGATCTTAAGGGTATTTTTGATCTTCTAGGATCTCCTTAATCATTTCTCTCTAATTTTCGCCCACCCACTTATACTGGATGAGAACAATGCTATTATTGTAAATAAAATTTACAAAATTGCTCTTATTAGTCAACAGCGGTCTCCTTCCCACTGATATACCAAGAGCAGGGTCTGCACCAAGATAATCAGTTTATTCTCCTTAAAATTACCTTTTACTCCATATTTCCTTATAAATTCTGTTCCTATAGGTATGTCATAATTCTGATTTTTAACACAATAGCGGGAGCTGATACCACAAGCAATCTGAAATGGAGTGGCAGTGCACTGTAGGTCCCATATTTATGGTTGTATCTGGTCCAGACATTCCATATTCCTTCTGGTGTTCTAGATCTGGCAAGATCTTCATCGTTTCACCAATTTTGTCAAAACATACTATGGGCGCTTTACTGTCTATGATTGCCCTCACTCTCACTTGCTCATGATATCCACATAGATACGCTCATAATATTATAATAGTATATTTATTGAGTGAATAGTGGCATAATTAGCTAAATTGAGATAATTAATTAGTTGCATGGATAAATCAGGAAAAGCTCCTTGATTGCACTTTTTGGGATAGATACGTTTGACTCATCTAATTTCTTCTTGAGTAATTTCTCCTGGTTCTCAGAAGATCTGACCTTGTCCGTTAGCTGACAAGCATAAGGTCAAGCGGCTTCCTTCATGATTTTGGGGTCAATCCCCTTTGTTTTGGCTTGTGTAATGGTGTTCACGTCTATAATAAACAACCTGATAGAGCATGTCAGTCGTTTCATCATCCCAATATAGGTTGAAAATGTCTATATTGTCCTTAATATGTTGTGAGGAACAAGTTTGTCCGCAGTGCCATATTGTTCCCTGTATAGACTGCAGGCCATTTTAAATTCTGGACTAATTTTCTTCTCTTTCGCCTGAACTAGAGTAACCTGCTCCTTAGCTTCTTGCTCCAACGTTGAGAAGCTAAATGGCCGTGTTTCCACATTGGTTGCTGCGGATCTGCGTCTTGTCCACTTTTTTGTACTTTAGGTTTGTTCCCCATCATGACTTGTATTATGTTTTCCATATTCACCTTGGCGGTTTTTTAGTATTTTAGGCTTAAGTCTGGTTAGCTTTAAATTCACAGTTTGGTTCTTAAAAGGTGGTACCTAACAATTTTCAGATGATCTACCATCTGAGATATAGACATCTGAAACCTTAATGCTAAAGCCATTGTTTGATGTAAATTATGATAGGGCCAAAACGCCACTCGCATCCAAATTTGTGCTTCAAAATATCTTAACACTTTCTTACCACACAGTATATGTGATTCCAGTAGGTACAGTCCATAAAAGCTGTGATGTTTTTGTCTTTTTAGAATTGAATGACCATATTATCCTTCTTGCGGTTAGACATCTGCGTAGGGCTTCCAAATTATATCATAACGGCTTCCTTGGCCTCATTATAAGACCAATTGTTCCGTTTAGATGAGGTAACACCAGATTCTTGCAATCTGTGTTCAGGAATTTTATGATGGTTAATGCCTTTTATGAGTCAATGAATCCAAATATTGACCTTCTAAATAATAAGAAAAACGCAGTGACTTATCCCAATAGAAACTAGGTAATTTCAGCGTGCTCCAAAATTCTTTTGTGACTCTATAGCAGAGAAATCCTGTCCAAAGACTTGATTGACCATGAGAGAAACTTTGGGGGTCATTTCCGACTTTGCTCCAAACAACCCAGGCATATTTATGAGTGATGAAACTTTCCTGACTTGAGTTTCAGCGTGTTGTTGTTGGCTTCTTACACCTCTATTTGCACGCAATCACATTTGTGGATATCTAGCTCTTCTATGCATTTCAATAGTCGTGCTATTTCTTCAGTAAAATGGCGTATACATTTTCAATCTGCTTCTCACTTGGACTACTGAAATAGTACTTCTTAGATTTGTTCACCCTCCTTGCGCTTCAAGGAGCTGACTTTTCCACAGAGGTCATTGTTGAATTTCCCAAATTGTTTGACCTCTTCCATGGCCTTCATCACCCATTAACCAAATACAGTGAAATCAGCATGTGACGCTAAGTTGAGAGCGTTCCTATTGATGGTTTAGCTTTCCATCCAAAACTTTCATAATTTATTCTTAAAGGATATGGTTGATACAATCTTCTTATCAAAATTTGTTTTAAAACTAAAATAATCGTCCTGTAGTGAGCACCAATTGTTAAAACTTATAACTGGTGGCATTTAATTGAATACAAATTGTTAAATGTTAAGGATCCATTTTATCTTTTAATTAGTAACTCACTCTAGTACCCTTGTTCAACTGCACAGGTTCCTTGTATGTGAGTTATTTAACTTGATAATAAATTATATGGGGAGTAATAGTATGAAGAAGACTACTCTAGTTGAGCTTCTTTTATCCAAGCTGATTGTTAGTTCCAACGCAAAACAGATGCTTGTCCTAATCATAGTTGTAATCTATAAAATCTTTAGGGCTTCTTCCCTCTTTGGTAGAACTTAACCTTGGCTCAGGTTCAGAGGTTCTTCCTGTCACTTCTAATCATGAAGGGTCCGCGGAGATCACAATAATATAGACAAAGTATTTTCTTGTCCTTCCAACTCTAATCACAATAACACACAGTCTAATTTATAAAAGTATTTATTGTTAAATATTTTATCTGAATCTGATCTGATCTTCTTTATTAAGAAAAATTTATTCGAATTATTGTGAATTTGGCGCCCAGCCCTTGGTTGGTGCCCCTATTGGATGTGGTAGCTGTTGCTGATGAATTAACCCTCCAGGGTCACTAAAGCTATAAATATCCTCATCTGTTTCAATTTGGATCTTTGTTGAATCTCAATGCGACTCTTCTGAGTTGAAAGGAAAATGTGTCCCAAAACCTTCAACTCTCATCTAATTATCCTTATTGAGTAATAACCTGTTTAGTTAAGGAAACCCTTACCCACAGACAGCAGGTTGCAATCATGAAAAGGTTAAATTAAAATTTAATTTATTACAGGCGTCATAACTCACCAGAAACTCATAAGCCCCTT
This sequence comes from Massospora cicadina, assembly GCA_022478985.1. NCBI lineage: Eukaryota > Fungi > Entomophthoromycota > Entomophthoromycetes > Entomophthorales > Entomophthoraceae > Massospora > Massospora cicadina. Next base: position 132,033 of record JAKSZP010007944.1, read on the forward strand.
AATCAATTGGCAACTAAACCCAATTGATTCCTACAAGCTAATTAAATTATCAATAGTAAAATTGATAGACTAATCACTTGTTTATTGTCAGGGATCATTCCCAACGAGGATTAAGTAATCTGGTATATCAATATGATGGATCAACTCAGCAAATTACCTTATAATTGTTCAGGATAATACTCCAAACAATAGTTATTGTATATTATCAATAACTCCCACATCCATTAGTGTGATGAAAACTATAAGTGGGCTTGCAGATGAATCAACATCAATTAAGCTGGGTAATGTGTGCATATTCAAATCCCAAAACTTCTTAACACATGAGAACAGCTGATATTGTCAACTGTTACTAAGTGTAAATAGGCGATTGGAGTATTTGGACAATGATACAGGCCTTAAGAGTCAGGTTAGCCAACAAAATAAAGTTAGTGACAGTATATGTAGGGTTGAGGAAACCTGGCAGGTTAAAAAAATCATTTTGTAGATGAATTATAAACCTTATGGATTTTCAAAAAAAAACTCCCAGGCGGTATAATCACATGAATCAGGGTGTCTACTATATTCTGTGACCTCAGGGGGATTACCTTGGGTTCTGGCTAATATACAGGCATCGTTCAACCTCAACCACTACATTAGGATAATTTCATGCGCAAACCTCAGGCATGTTAGTCAAGCCAATCTGGGTTTAAGACTCTAATACGCAGGTCTGAGACTTTTATGCGCTCTTTGCCGTCATTAGCTCTTTCAAACACCCAGGGGATGCAGATACTGAGCAAGTATAGAAACTTTTTCATGTAATACATGATGGCATTGTATTTTCAGAGAACGTTGGGTGCCTGCAGTAACTCATAGCTGGGGTTTAAAAAGAGTCATATCTGAGGTGATAAACAAAACCATCTCAATTTGGAGGGGGAGCATGGAATAGGCCCTTATGGATCAGGTGTATTGAGGCCTGATGGTGCTGTACTCGACGTAGAGGTCCAGATCAAGCACAATAATATTTCTCTAAAAAAGCATGGATGAGATCACATTCTCTGGAGACCTGCAATCAATTATGCTAAGTACATGTGTTTTATGCAGCTTGACTGTTACACGAGTAGCTAGATTATCAAATTGTTGTGGTAGGGTGAAAAACATTGGTGACTTGTCATAAGAATAAGCATAGTCAAGAGATTTGTTATCTGAATTGTCCAACTTATGATTACAGGGTTCTCAATGGTAACTTTAAGAGTTTTCGTGTTTCAATAAGGCATAACAGGGGGAGTTTCAGCAGTCTGAGCCTCTGTATTCATGCTGCCCTCTCTTTTCCTGACATTTTGAGTTTCACTATTTCTACCTAAAATTTTTAGCACTTCTTCTTGGTGAGTCAGCGGCCTTTTTAGTAGAAACAAGTGGCCACATCTTTCTCTTTGGCCTCCAGCGCATGCATTTTTGATTTAGGAGGTGCTCAAACTGTGGAAGGGTACTTATTCAAAGTGATTGCGGGGATCACGTTAAGTGCTTCCTTGATGTCATGGATGCTAGTAAAGGTTTTCTTAAGTCTTATCATATGGAGCTGGACATCAGGCTAAGAATAAATCGTAGAAAGGATGGTGATAGTAGCATCATATAAGTAGATTCAATTAGTTGTAACTAGTTGTTGTGCGCTAGCATAAAAGTGATGTTAAAATTCATAAAATGATTCTCCTTTGTTGAGAAAAATGGCCATAAAGCTTGTTTCTGACTTAAGAGGGTTTTATCAGAGCCAGATCTCTGATTGAGAGCAGTATTAACCTGGTTCCAGGTCTTGCATTCACAAAGTTGGGGGGTCATAATTTCATGAGCTTCCACACACATGCACGAATGGATATGCTTGACTTTTTGGCAATTGATGGCCTCTTCCATAGCTCTCTTTAAAGCGTTAAAAAATAACGCAATGTTTTCTTGGCCTGAAAAAAAATTCTCCTTGAAGCTAGGTTTGAAAGCTGATCCAACTAGTGAGAAGAATTCATGGATGCTAGCTTTGATAATCTGGCTAGGCTCAGTAGACACTGATTTGGTATATGCATGGGGATCCTGCTGGTCCAATTGTCACAGAATCTTCTCCAACTTGTCATGATATTTGTCACAGCATTGATTGAGAGTGCTGGCGTCGGCCTTCTGATTAAATTGTTTACCAAAATTAAAATATTAGACTCACAGAATCTGATGTAAATCTCATAATTAGCATATTTATATTTCTTTCATCACAACATTTACTGTAAACTTCATGAACTCCTCACATTTTCCAAAAAAGGCATGTGCACCTAGTGTGAAAGCAGGATATATGGGGCTCCCATCAGGTTGAACTTTACAACCTCATGTGATTCTTTTAATTTGTTTATGGAGGCCCTCCAATTTCTTGAGCATCTATCCATACTTAGATTCCTTAGATCCTTCAGCCAAAGGAACGGGTGCCCCAGTGGGGTCAGGGGGCCCTCTGGAACATGGTTGTCCTTCAGCTCCCTTAAGAACTCTTAACCTTTGGGGCCTTTGGGCCTCCATGGACCTTTAGTGATAATGTCCCTTCAGCGCTAAAGCTGATCAAGAAGAGCTTCTACATTACTCAACTATTGCATCAAGGTGAATTCTAAAGTTTGGGTTTGAGCGGCAGCCTCTGACGCAATATTCTGTATGTACTCATTTACCTCAGAGACCAGACCAGTAGTTGCTGAAAAAGGTGGATATCCATATATCCATAGATCTCAAAATCCAACTAGTAATTTGACTTTGGGCGTCATGGATGAGACAACGGTTGTCCTGGATAGCTTCATAATGTCACAGACAATAGTGAAGGAAGTTTTGTAAAATATATTCAGGTTGTAGTAAGGCTCTGTATTATCCAAGCTTGCATAACATGTCTTAATGATATAACCCCACCAATTGTAGGATATGATGTGGTTGGGTGTACAAACTGCCGTTAGTAGGGTTTTGCTCCACCAACCAGTTCATTGTTAGGTAAGGCAGACAAGTAATAAAGTCTTTGCGTGTATGAGGGGACATAAGAAGCTCGTGAGTGAGTAAACTGGGTCTCAGAAGAATAAATACATTTAGAAACTTCTGGATGGGTCAGCTAGGATGTCATTTTGGAGATATAAATGAATGGGGTTCATCTAGAAGGTTGAACTCAAAGGTAGCCTGGTATTATAGGCTCTCAGGTGAATTGTTGTACCTCAGATTGTGAAGTGGTAACAAATTAAGTAATGCTCCTCTCCCCATTGGAGGAAAGGGGATCCTTTAATTAAATTATATTCCATGTTTAGTGATTGACATTTTCACTGGTTACAAATTAGGAGCCCCTGTAGTGAGCACCAAATTTTGGATTTATCTAAGGAAAAAAATATCAAAAATTTTAGGCGCTTAGAGCAATGGGGGCAGAAGTTACAAGTTGTTTTTGGGATGGTTTTGCTGTCCAGATTTAATGGAGAGAGGCGATGGTGAGGCACTTTTGCTTCTTCAGGGTCCAGTTTATATGCGCTATCTTAGTTTACATTACTAAATTATTTTAACTATGCAAAAAGGTAAAATTGAATATATTCTTTTCAAAGATAATACAAATAAAAATTTGTAAAGCTATCATTATTACAGGATGACTAGGAGATTTGTGATGGATAGGGCGCAAACATCCTCTTCATTCATTAACTTCATTTCTCATCCAGTATAGGGTCAAGCTGCAGCCACTTCCTTTGTTAAAATTTTGGATTGTTGTCCCATTGTTCAAGCGCCTCTAATGGTAATCTTACATCAAGACAGAATATTATCTGGTGACGATTCACAAATCTTCTTTATAAATCTTTTCTCATTTTAGGGCAAAAGCTCATTTGTTTACAATCCATTAGATTCTGGAAGGCTTTATCCTGGAGAAAACGTTCATACAGTTTATTGGCCTGATCCTGAGATGATTTGGACCATCCATTAGTACAAACACTGACAAAAACCCAATAAAAGCAGATTCTATGAAAGAAATTTTAATAGGAATATGGAAATTTTATAGTGCTTAAGGGATTCAGGGTGCATAAATCAGGACTTTTTTCTAGTTGTTCATTCTATTCTCATAAGGTTAATTTGCATTTGCAACTTAGTTTCATGGTCAATGACATCCGACTATAAGACTTTCTTTAACTTCTTTGTCTCTTCTGTGAATTATAATGTGGAGCTCTGTCTTGTTTGTAAATGCGTTGCTGCTGTTCTGAGCTCAACTGTGGCTCCTGCTGTTCTTGTAGTTTTTATGGCCCTTACAGATGCATGGGTATCTTAGTTGTCTCAATTGATGAAGTTTTAAAAATTAATTTACTTACTGCTTTAGCAATATGATTCTTGTACAGCATCATGCAAATTGGAAAGACTCTTTAGATGAGATTTTAAAAAAGTTCCATCATATAACAGTTGAACCTAAAGGTATAAAAGGGGTTACTTAGGGGTATCATTTGCAACATCGTGCACATACTCTTTTAGATCATTAATTATACTGATGCACTGAGCTTTTATTTCCCATAACAATAACATTATTTACAAAAATTCAATTTAAATAGTAAATTTGAAATCACATCGGAGATATTGGTGACATTAATAAAAAAATTTTAACTGGGATAAAGTCATATCAGGCAATGGCCAAAACGGTGTACCAAAGGGCAAAAAACGCCCTGGGGGACTTGGAACCAGTGCCACTAAAAAACCACAAGCTCGGACAATGTTTTGGTTTGTGGAATTTACAACAAAACAAAACACATATCTCAAAATCCACTATTTTCAACCCCTCTCACCTGTAGAGCATTGGCACTGACTCTACCTAGGGTTAAATCTCTAACCTTATGGGAGAAAGTGGGCGAGGCACAGTCCACCCTGTTCCCCTATGTGGTGTATGCAACCGCCCATACAATCCACCACATCTGTATTAACATGTAATACAATACCAAAGAAGATTCGTTTGTCGCTACAAGAGTCTGCATCAAAATTACCCTCCCTAAAAGAAAACGAATTGTGCACACCATGTGCAACAGATAGAACAAAGCAAAAACTTTGTTAATCTCTTTCAACTCACTTCCAACCAACCCCCTGCAAATTAATTGAGAAGGAGCTCTGAGCTGGACTAGCCAGCTACAGCAAGATCAAACAATTTGAACTGCAGCAGTTCCACTTGATGCCAAGCCTGTGCACAGATAAGGTAATATCCATGATCAACCCGCTCCCTGAGGTAGCTGATGACCTCACAAAGATTTTGCACACAGCGGTGCTCCACCTCCAATGAGGGGTGTCTCAAAGGTGTTCTGTATCACACTGGAAAAAGCACTTCCAATTTGCAATCACTGCAGCGCCTTGTGGCACAAGATACATGAATGCTCGGTGAAGGAGGGCCTAATGGCCCCCTACTTCTGTAATGACTTTAGATGAGAACAGTGCAGACTTCTCCGAAATCATTGACACAAACACGCCTTCTTCTTGGGAGAGGTTGGGAAATACATTATTATAGACCCAGTCTCACCCAAAGTGCGCAAAATGGCACAGAAAACCAAAAATAGGCTGCGGCCATGGCAGCATTGCTTTCAGCCTCCTCCATCACCCCAGACAAATCCAGGAAGACGTGGAGGAAATTAACTGAGCCAAACAATCAGATCAGAAAACCCCAAGATGAAAAATTCTTGAAAGTTTGACTGAAACACCATATGACACTAATCTATTAAATTTAGCTAAACAATCTAGCTTCACCATTGTGAACAGTCAGGACACACAGAAGAAAACCCCGCAACCATAGAGAGCAACCAGTACATCACATTAAGTCACCATAAGGCATGAACAGAAAATAATAACTCAAACCCACTCAACGGTAAGACTCACGTAAAATTGGCAAAGGGTAAGGGATTTAACAACTGCACAGCTGGGACAGATCTAGTCAACTGGAGCCAATACTGGAAATGTTGCAAAGAATTGGGCCAGATGGCCCTCTCAACCAAACCTGAGAGCCCACGGGAACCTCAGTGTCCATAGGGACATTTGACATTGTGGGAGCTAGGTCTAATCGTCCCAAGCCAAAAAGCTGGACTTCCTACGGAAACCCCCTGTAGATATCTTGGCCATCAAAGAAACTCACTGTCTGCAGGGAAAAGAGGTATCCTGTTCAGCCATGGTCTCACCGTCCCAATCAGTATGGACATCCCACTGTGGGGTGGTTGTCCATAATCATAAAAAATTAAAATATAAATTAATCCTATATTCACGCCTGCGTTCTGATAGCAACAATCTCATGCCAAGATGACACAATCTCAATAGCATGCATCTATGCACCGTGCCTGAAGCTGAGAGGAATCAATTCCTTGATACCATACCAACACTCTCCCTCCCACCAGACACTATTCTAATGGCGGCTTCAACTGCTGGGCTGACCCCAACACAGACCATTGGCCTAAATTCAGGGGATACCCCCCGGAGCACATTGAATTCCGCGCAATGAAGGCGTCCCTTGCCTATACAATGCTCTTCCCTTTAATCACCACTCCTCACCACATAACTCGCCCCAACTTTTGCAAGAGAAAATTCACCTTAATCATCTGTATCAACTTCATCCTTGCCCCAAAATCCCACCATTCAACCCCTCCAACTTCTTGACTAAAAAGATAAGCTTCTCTGACCACTGACTCGTTTTGGTGCAGCTTTTGTCAACCCAAATTCCCACACAGGCGTCAAACTGGAGGAAGATGCAGCCAGAGACCATAAAATTGCCTAAACTATCTAATTGGGGTTGAAATGAGATGTAACCCTAAATTCGCAATTCCATTAATTTTGGACCCCATTGTAAAACTGGGCAAATTTCAAATTCAGATTAATAAAAAAAAGCTCGCATTCTTACCTCACATAAGTACACCGCTGACACAGCCACAATCAGGCGCGCCTTGGCAGAAATGGAACACCTCAAGATCAATAAATTGAAGCCCAGTTACATTATTAAATGGGAGCGGAAATGGTTGGAAATATCCGCCCACCTAAACACCCTCATCTTCAAACACCAGCATAAAATCAAAGTTTTTAAAAAAAGGTAAGTTCATAAAGGAAAATGAAACCGGATCAACATACTTTTTATGCCAACTTCACTCCTGCGGCAACCAGTCAATGTGCACACAGGTCCACAAAGGTGAAGGCACCATAGCACCCAATCTAAAGGAGGACAAAGCGAAAGTACACCAATACTACATTGAATTAAACACGACACTCCAACCAATCCCCAAAAATTAAACATTTTATACACACTGTCAGAATACAAAGCATGCCACCATACTATAACTTACTAAATTTAATCACACAGGAGGAGCTCTGGGACACAGTCTGCGGTGCACCACGTAGGAAATGCCCAGGGCTTGATGGGATACCCTACAAACTCTACAAAAAATACTTAAACAAATCGCATCCTCCTCTTGGCATCAATGAATCAGTGCTTGATGGAGACCAACCTCCTACTAGGTGGAAAGGACTCCTATGTTATAACCCTGTTTAAAAAGGGTGAAAAACTGGACCTGGCCAACTGGCGTTTAATTGCACTCTCTAACGCTGATACAAAACTATTACCCAAAATGTTTAGCCGCCAGATTAGGCAACATATCCTACAAAACTCTGTCTCCCAATCAGTTTGGAGCATGCCAGGTCGATCTTTATGGACCAATATAAACTCCGTCACTAACAACTGCCAGTCCAGAGCAACTGGAGCCCGGGTATTCCAAGTCTAGGAGAAGGCATATGACCACGTTAGCTGGCCATAACTGAAGGAATGCCTGAGCGGCTTCAAGCTCCCACCCAGATTCATAGACTGGCAATGCTCCTAACAGAGTCTGAATCCCTGTCTGTCTGTGGCCGTGGCTTCTGAATAATAAAATTATACCGCACAGAGGGCTCAATTAAGGGACCCCTCAGCCTGCTGCTGTTTAGCTTCAGCATATATCTGGTCCTTTGCGTTGCTGAATCACGTCTCATAGGCATCACTGCATAAGGCCAGCCAACATATAAGATACTAGTCTTTGTGGATGACTGCATGGAAGGCATAGCTAGTAATAAAGATGCCCGGGAGGTGAAATGTACCCTGGAGGAAATTCCAAAGTGAGCAACGCATCGCTCAACAAAAAGAAGTTGGAAATCATCATCTTGGGCAAGTACACTAACAACTGGACTACAACACGTGAGCCTCACAGATCCTCACAAAGCAACAACCCAATCATTCCGCCCTTTGCATCTCCCCCCATAGCCAACACTTTTCGCCACCTTGGGATGTGGCTGGAAACAGGGGTATGGCAATGAGACAATCTAGAACAACCTTCTATAGTGGATGTCCTATTTCATCGCCTCTCTTAAGGGAAGTTTGTCAGGAATAATGAGGCAAGTAAAGATTGCCAATTTGTTTATCGTTTCAATACTGTGGTTACCCACCCACGCTATCTCCTTCTCGCCCTCATTCATATCCTTGGTCCGTGCCCTAATCCAAGGATGGCTGTGGCCTGGGTCATGGCCACCTGTATGAGTGGAAACGCTCTTTGGCCCGCGCTCCAGCAGTGGCATGGGCCTAATAGACTTTTAAGACCACGCAACTGCATACTAAGCACCTGGATAGAGGAAGACCTAGCCCCAGACCTCCCACACCAACACTGGTCTAGAGAGGCGAGGACTAACTTTGCACAGGCACTCAAACTACCCAATCCCCACAACCCATCCTGCCAACTCACATACCTCGCAAACTGTCCTAATGCAGCAGGCCCACATGGAACCTCCCCACACTATAAACTCCTCCTATCCACTGTTCGTCACATAGGATGGACAGTCACTATTACAGGCACTAGTCAGGGCATGGGAAGTCCTAGAGCAAGCTTCATGCTAAGGAAACCAAACCGCCACCTCCAGAGGGACACACATGACATGGCCCCGGTCATTGCAATAATTGACTACCTAGATGTCTTAAACATCCCCTACGACCTCACAACACATAAGGCAATATGGAGGCTCGCACATCATCCACTCCTCCAGAAAAGGGCAAGAGCAAACACCTGGCGCTGCCTCAGATGAACTTACAGTACAGCGACATCTCCAACTCTTTAAATGCTACATGCGCAGTTTGTGGAGGGGACAGCACCCTACACCACCATCTTGAAGCATGCCCGCCATCTAGAGCCATATGGCATGAAGTTGCACGTCTGCTTAAAACCCACATTTACCAGGAGCTGTCAATCTCTAGAAGCCTCCTTGCATGCCAATTCAAATCAAAAATACCACCCATACTCCAATCCCTTATATTTTCCATTTTACTGTGGACAATCCACAAAATAGTTTTGGATGCTGCCAGGATTTCGCCAAATTCTCTTATTTCTGAAAATCCCACCCTATTAATTCCCCAGCATCATCGGAAGGAGTGAGTAATATATCTCAATCTATCAAGGTTGATGATGAATCTCATCCTGATCAACTGATTGAAGATTTGATTGCGCAGAGATTAATTCGCTCTGATAGATTATGAACTGTTAAAAAGCCTATAATTATTCCCTCTTTTCAAAGTAAAATTAGGTCAAATTATAACCTGGCTTTTGACTTAAGTTAATTGATTTTTGGAGAATCCACTCAGTGTAACTTCGAGAGAAAACCTGCCCCATTGGAAGTGTAATTCAAAACTTCCAGACTGGTGCTCACTACAGGGGCACTCTGAGTTACGCACTAGTGAAAACGTCTACCACTACCATGTATTCTCATTTTTTTCCTGAAGAAGCTCAAGACCATGAGCAAGGCCGCATATTGCGATGGGCTCATTTATCTGAAACCCAAATCTCAAGATTACCTTTCGCGTTGGAATTTCATGCCAACTTGAAATTTTATGGTCCTAACTTAAGCTTTACCTCAGATTTTTAACTACCACCTGAGGTTTTACGAAATATTATCAATCAACTGCTTGAAGGTGCTTTAATTCCTGAAATCCGGGCTACCCAATCTCAATCTAATGCCATACCCTCTATTTTATGATAAGTAGTGCAATCTTCCCAAATGCCAGGAATTGGCCCCAAACAATACTTGCACCAGCTTGTTCACCCCACCTTATACCATTTATTACCCGTAATGGGAATGCACCATCAAGGGTTGCTCAATTTACTAGAAGGAATTCAATCCTTGAATAATCATGTTCACAATTTTTTTAAGTCTGCCTCCAAATTTAGCCAAGATAATCATGAGCTCATTATTAGTAATTGGACCCTTCTCAACGAAATTCAACAGCTTATTCAGCTCAATACAAGGATTTATAGTTTTGTTGATATACAGTTTATAAGGCGAGTACAGGAGATTCAGCGAGAATGGAGAGAGGATCTCTCCCAACTCTCTGAGCGTAGTCAAACAATGGAGGTGGAAGCTAAAAAACGCCTAGTTCATTTGGAGAAGTTGTACACAGGAATTCAATTCTGGGTTAATGAGGCAGAGAAACTAATGGAGCTATGGGTCTCCTGGGGGTTGAAGGACCTCATGGACCACCTGGGGGTGTAGGACCACGTGGACCACCCAGTGCTGATGGGCCACAAGGACCCCCTGGAAATGTAGGGCCTTGTGGTCCACCAGGAGTTTGAAGGACCTCAGGGGCCCCCAGGTGCTGATGGGCATTCCAGGTCCCTTCAACAAATTGACTCTCCCTTGAGTATGATGGATCACTTGTGTGAAATGCCATAAATTGGCCAAGAAACGTAATTTAACCCCTGATGGGGTACCAATCGATCCCCTCTTGTCTCTTCAGTCTTTATCTGATGAGTTAATCAATTTGCATAAATTGGCAAAGGACACCGATGTCCTACTCCAGGCTTGTAAATCATAAAGGAGAAATGCTAAAAGCGAAGATTGAGACGCTGTAACTCAAGTATAATGCCCAACAGGAACAGATTTTTGAGCTATCTTGCCGATTAGATGAGAAAGTGGGGTTTTCTGAGATGAACCGTTGGATTAGTGAAATTCATACTGAAACTGCTGGTCCTTATCCTCAATTTTCTTCTCATGCGTTTGAATCCTATTTATATGTTTCCACTCAATCTGAACAACCCATAGTACATGTTTTGACCATTAATGCCCCATGAGTTTCAAACTGGTATTCGAGGATAAGTACTCGCCAGGGTAAGGCAGCATTATTTCATTCCTCTATCTTTATGAAAAGGCGCTAAGTGAAGCTACAGATTACCAGAAGATGAATTATTTGCCAAATTGCCTTACCCGTTTGGCTCAGGATATCATGGTATCCACTTGATGACTTGCTCTACCTGGCCTCAGGTGAAGGAAGCGCTTATCAAGGAATTTGGGAGTGAGCAAACTCTGTCCTCTCAAAAACAGGCTTTTATGGGTATACGGCCCCACTGGAACAAATCTATCAAAAATTTTGCTCATCAGTTCTGTCAGGAAGCTCAGAATCTAGTGGCTTGTGGTCAGTTGATTTAGATGATGCTATTATGGCAGTTGCGTCAGCTTATCTCAAGAACGCAAATTCAAGTCTATCTAATCAGTGTAAAAAAATTTCCAAAGTATTTTGGACATTAAGGAGGCCTTATTGGAATTGCCTCCTCAATTCTCCAGAAATCCCAATCTTATGAGTCTCCCCAACCTAGTCGCTCCAAAGTATATGCTATGCCTGAGAATACTATAGCAATCCAGTGTAACTACTTTTATCAATATTTCTTATATGGAGGATCATTGTTTCAAGAAGGAAGCCAATGAGAAGAAGAAGAGAGATAAGCCCAAAAAGATTATCCACCTTAATAATGAGATGAGTGTGTAGCAAGAGCATCAGAGCCCGATTGATTATAATAAAGATGAACATTCTTCTTATTCCTTGCCTTCCTTGTTGGCTTTGCCCTCTCAGTTCAGAAGCACCATTACCTGTATTGAATTCTGAGTGAATAGAAATCAATGCCAAAGCCATCATAGATACAGGATCTCCAGTGAATGTTGTTTCATCAAAATTCATTAAGCAAATCAAATTAACTCCTAATATTTCTCACTTTGAAGAATATGGCACGGCTGGACCTCAGAGTACTCAGTCAATTAGAGCTTTTTCATCTCTTCCCCTGAAAATTGGGAGATTAACTTTTTTAATCCCTACCATTGTACTCAATAACCTGAGTTACGACCTACTTTTAGGGACTCAATTTTTATGATAATTTGATGGAATCATCAATTACCCTGACTCGTTGTTGTCTCTCTTGAGGTATAGAGTTTTCTGACTTTTATATGATCATGCTTCTACCCAATGTCAGTTATGTCTGTTGGAGGGAACAAAAAGGTCTTATTGCTTCAATATCACGTTGAAGATTATCATGTAAAATTACCTCCTACATCGGCTTATATTGAAGAGGGAATGCTATATACTCTCCCCAAAAATTTAGTTATTCCGCCAAAGTCACAGGTAATTGTTAACACTTCTTTCCAAATTTAATTCCCAAAGGACATTTGTTACAAATTCAAGGCATTTTCAACCCATCTTCTAAAGAACTCTTGCCTTGTCCTGAAGTATTGGATTATTCTTATTCAGGATCCTTATCTGTTTTACTGGCAAACCTTACCAATGAGCCAAAACTGGTAGATTGAGAGCATCAGATTGCTTATGTCAAGTTACTGCCCTTATCTCGGATTTATGATGTTAAACCCTTTGGAAGTCTACAAGATTTTGGGTTGGAAAGTGATCAGGAAATTCTTACTGTGGGTCAAACTATCAGGAAACACCTCTCTAAGGAACAGTAGAAACAAGTGCTTCAATTGTTAGAAGAATATTCTGACATTTTTGCTAAGCATACTTACGATTTTAGAAAATGAAAGTAGTAATGCACTCTGTTGAAACTAGCAATCACCTTCCTATTAGTGAAAAGCCTTATCATAAGTCTAAAGTAGAAGAAGCCCAGGTTACTAAGGAGCTGCATCAATTTTTGGAGGCTGGATTGTTAAAACCCTCCAATAGTCCTTGGGCATCTCCATTGTTATTGGTTAAGAAGAAAGATGGTTCCCACCGAGTTGTTATGGATTATCGCAGACTGAATGCTATTACTTGATGAGATTGTTATCCCTTACCTCAGATCGATGATTCCTTTAGGTTGTTGGCTGGATTCACCTATTTTTCGGCCATGGACTTAGCCAGTGGCTACTGGCAGATTGAGTTATCCCCAGAATATCGTGCCAAGTGTGCCCTGATATTGAGTGAAGGGTTGTTCAAACCAATTCATATGTCTCAAGGACTAATCAATGCCCCAGCAACTTTAGAAAGGGCTATGGACAGTATGATATGAGATCTAAAACAACTTGTGTTATGGTATATCTCAATAATATTACCATGTTTCCAAAACTTTTACTGAGCATTTGGACCATCTAAGAGAAGTTCTCAGGCGAATTTGGAGACTCCTCCCTAAAACTCAAACCCTCCAAATGTTCATTCTTTCAAAATGAAATGGACTTTTTAGGACATTGGGTCTCAGCTAAAGGGATTTGACCCCTCTTGGATAAAATTCAAGCCATCCAACAAATGCCTCTTCCAACATCTCTGTGGGATATTCAAGTCTTTCTTGGCATGGTTGGATATTACTAGCAATTTATACCCAACTTTGCTGATATGGCTGAACCCTTATTCCACCTATTGCAAAAAGGAGTGCCCTTCGAGTGGGGGTCAGCTCAAGAACAGTCATTCAATTCTTTACTTACTGCTTTAACCAAGGCTCCTGTTCTAGATTTTCCCAATTTGACAAGCCTTTCTTTTTACATACTGATGCCAGCAATGTCGCTATTGGGGTTATCTTATCCCAGTGTGTTAAAGAGAAGAATGATCATCCTGTTGCTTCCTATAGAAAACTTTGTCAAAGGCTGAACGAAATTACAGTGTCACTGAGTGGGAGTGTTTGGCTGTAGTATTAGCAATCAAGCACTTCCGTCCCTTCTTATATGGTAACCATTTTACTGTGATTACCAACCATTCATCCTTAAGATGGTTGCAGAACATGAAGGATCCTGACGGGAGATTGGCCTATTGGGCTTTAAGGTTGAAAAATTACAATTTCTCCATTGTTCATCGTTCAGGTGCTCAACATCAAAATGCTGATGTCTTGTCCCGATTGCCTGTTCTGACTTTGGAACTAGATAAGGAAGAACACTTATTTAAACTTATTGGACGACCTGAGTTGTGAGATCAAGAACTGAAGAGGATCGAGCCTTTCTAAAATTAATTACCAAAGATACTATTATTTGGGACGTAGCTTTGTATAAGAAAGTCAGATTCAAGTGGTTTCCCTTTCTGCATCACAACTCTAAATTTCACGCTGTAATGGAAGGTTATATCCAAGTTGGTCATAATGGCATAAAGAAGACTCAAGAATGGTTGAAGACTCAATAATATTGGAACAATATGATTAGTATCATCTGAGAAACCCTTGCCTCATGTCTTACTTGTAAGCGCCATGAAGCGACTACCCTACTTTTCAACATCAAGTTATACCACCAACTAAGGCATTTGAGGTAGTTAGCATTAATGTTATAGGTCCTTTTCCTTGAGGATTGCATGGACATCATTATATTATTATGGCTTTCAGCCATTTAACTAAATGGGTTGAGGCCATTTCCATTGCTACCCCCTCATCTAAAACTACAGCGTTATTCCTATACCAACATATCATTTCTCAACATGGTTGTCCCAATGTCCTTATGTCAGATAATAGGACTAACTTCACCTCACAACTTATACAGGAGTTATCTAAAAATATTTAACACTGCTCAGCGATTTGTTGTCCCCTATAATCCATCTATAAATGGGTCCATTGAACGAGTCAATGGAACCCTAGTCTCAATTCTAAGTAAGATGGTATCCACTGATTGACCATCTAGTACTAAAAAAAAAATGGTATCCACTGACCCAACTTGGTGAAATTTTTATTTGCCTAGTGCCTTGTTTGCTTATTGGATAAGCTATCATTGCATTATCAAAATGTCCCCTTTTAAATGCATATATGGGCAGGATCCTTCAGTCCCTTCTAGTGTATAGACAATCCTTGCGGAAAGCTTTCCAGAGAATTCTTATTTATTATGAGGAATCTGGCTGATGAGATTATCCGTCTTCAAGCTCAAGTAATGAAATCAATTGAAACAACCACTCAAAGTGAGACTCAAAGGAGTAGTCAACACAAACCTGTCTTACCTGAATGCCAGATTGGGGATTATGTTATGTACTATCATTCTCAGCCTGGTGGGTGAACTGAAAATTTAGGAACTAATTGGTCAGGTCCATATTGAGTTATATTTTAAAAAGGACTAGAGTATTCAATTGTTCATGTTGATACTGGTATAGTGGTAAATCTTATTCATCCTAGGTTTTTAAGAAGTCACCATCCACTGCAATCAAATCTTGAGGGGGAACATCGATGAATCCCCCCTCAGGTTAAGACCATCTAGTACTAAAAAAAATCTTGAGGGGGGAAGTGTCAGGATTTTGCCAAATTCTCTTATTTCTGAAAATTCCACCCCATCAATTCTATTGGCATCATTGGAAGGAGTAAGAAATATATCTCAATATATCAAGGTTGACGATCAATCTCATCCTGATTAACTAATTGAAGATTTGATCACACAGAGATTAATTTGCTCTTATAGATTACAAACCGTTAAAAAGCCTATATATTCACTCTTTTCATAATAAAAATTAGGTCAAATTATAACCTGTATTCTCATTTAAATTTATTGATTTTTGGAGAATCCACTCAGTTTAACTTCAAGAGAAAACCTGACCCATTTTTTTTGAAATAAAATCTTCCATAGATGCCTTCAAGGGAGCTGTGCTGACCATCCACGGGATCACCAGCAGATTTCACCTACACCTACTAGAACATTTCCAAGCCTGGCTATATCGATACATGAAGCTGAAGCAACAAAAACTTATTTAGTTATGGTTCCCAGTATGGCTTCTACATACAGAACCCTTCCTTCACACCTGTTCCATCATAGGGGAAGGCCCCTTGGTGTAGGATATAATCCCTATAAACCTGGTGGTACTGGCTGGCAACAGGGATAGCTTGTATATTCTGGGGTGCCTAAATCTCTCTCTTGCTTCACCTTCCTCCTCTCCCATTTTGATCTAGTTCATACTAATAGTGTCCATACCCTGGTCAGCCTACCCCAATTATATAAAATAAAATATTTATACTGATACATCCTCTGATGTCATGGTAACCTGCTGTCAAATTATTGCAACAGTCAAGGAATTGTTGCAATTTGGGCTTTTGACCAACTATAGGAAATTGGCTTTAGAAATAATCCCCTAATCATAGATACCTCACCTCTACTAGTCCTAATTATTGCCATCATATTTTACCAACCTTTTAGGCCCAAATTCCAACATATAAAGATTTGCTAAGCTCACGTCCCAAGTATCACTGTTTGGAAATCCATTTTAGATTAATACGCCATCAGGTATTTTGCTGGCTTTTCACCTGCCAAAATAAGCATTTATAGAATTGTTAAAAAACATAATATATGTGAATCAAGTTTAATTGTCCCGCCAGCAGTTATTTCACTAATGTTTTTACCTGCCCAAGTTCAATCATTTATAAATATGCGATACAATACTATTTTCAGCTATTGATCCCTATCTGCTTGTTGACTGAATGCCAAGTTCCCCAACCAGTTCTAATTTTCACCATTCAAAAATTACTTAAATGAATCTGTCAAACATGACCCAAATATTCTCTCAAAGTTACCTACATATTTCACCTGATTAGGAACAAATATCTATGTCAAAATTTACATAATAATTTTTTAATTTGTTTAAAATTTACATGTTGATTGAACCTCTAAAATTGTACTGACATTGGACAGATAGTTTGCCAAGTTACTACCAGGGTATTCAATCCACAATATGTGCTGACTTGAAATTTAAACCTTAGGTTTCTGAGAGCTTAATCCACAGGCTACTAGTTGACCTGATGGAGCAAATTCTAAATAATTTGGGAGCTGAAAGTAAAGCTGAATTTATAGAGGACAGGATATAAATTGGTTGGCCTCACACTGGAACAGGGGAGCAACGCAGAAATGCAGACCTTGACATCGTTTAGTCTCAAATGGCTGTGGACTTATCTTTACACGTTATCCATCACCTCTAAAAAGTACACTTCAAGTATACAGCGGAATTAGCGGATCATTTTAATAAAGGCTACTTATTAGCAAGCCTCATATTTATTTTTGAGGTATACTGTCATCATACAGTTATATTTGTTTAAGTGCCATTTTACCTGTTCATCATCGCCTATTTTTTTAGTACTAGATGGTACATCATCGCCTATTTGCAACCAAAATTGCAATAAGGTATATATAAGGGCCTCTGTTGTAAGGAGCTTTAGACCAATCAAAGATTACTAGAGAGGCTTCAGAGTCTGTAAATCAAATTGATTGCTGTCTGTATTAGCTGCCATATTGTTATTATGACCAGATATATTATTAGTACCAAAACTAGTACTATCAGAATGGTGTTTTCTAGAGAGTGTTTTCCATACGTTGAGAAATTAAGCCCTATGGTTGACCTTTCATAAAAGAAGCCGTTAAACTCATCCCTTATCATGAGTCAGCATAAACCATGCTCAACATGATCCTAATACTTCAGAGCTCTAACAGGCCCTGTCTCCAGAGGAGGTAATCTCAATGCAAAAGAATTGTTTTGTGAGGCTGCAGGTGCCTCTAGCCATAGCTACAGGAGGAACAATGTCAGCACCTTTTCAGATTGCTCAAGTTGCATGTAAGTCCAGGGGAATGTCCCCTGTGCGTTGATCAGGCCCTCTTCCCATTTCTGAGTAAAAAGTCTCCAAAGAGGGTGGCTGTACCCCTTATCACCCAGGGCGACCTAACACATGTGGTTGATGAGCGCTGGGTAACAGCCCTCCCTCTTTGGATCCCTCCCCCAGTGCCCACATTCATCTTACTTAAACTTGTACGCCTGATCAGGGAAATTTGCGCCAAAATCACCGAAATAAAGTCAATCAGTTCAAAACGAGTGAAAACAAGCCTGATGATTGGAATCCACATAGTCAAAAATGAATGAAGATTGATTCATTGTCCAGAATTGCTAGAAGTTTTGACTCGGGCAACACTGTGATTGTCAAAATTAGCCCCTTCCAGAATCGTTGGGGGTGATCCCCAACGTGCAGGTAGCAGCATCAGACACCATTGTTGAAAGTTTGAAGCTCCCTTCTGAAAATCAGGCGTTGCAGCTGATGCAATGCTTTTGACTGAACAAATGGCCCAGTGACCGGGCACAGGTGGATTGGGCATCCCAAACCCATTCCCAACCAATTAGACCACCCTTACGTGGGGTGGCCTTGGGGAATTCCCATTGCTCATCAGGCCAGACACTGTCACACCAACCACCGGAAATGCAGCTAAGTCTCAGTTTGGGTGTTTGAGGTCAAACTAACAGTAACTTGGCCTACTGCCATTTTCTTCAATGTCAGTTCCTAGTGAGTTTATCTGTCCCCATTCCCAAATAGTTCGCCGGTTAGGCTGAACTTGAGGGACCTGATTCCATCTTGTTTCCTCATCAATTAACCACTATTTAATCAATTGCATTGCACTAAGAAAACGTTGGTCAATTTTTCTTCTTTTTACTCTAATTTAAAACCTTTTCCAAAATTTAGTTTTTATGTTACAAAATAAACCCCCTTTTCCGCTGACACTCGCACACCCCTCAGGGTTAACAGCTGTATTTGTCTGATATTTTATTATGTGCTTGTAAAAGATTCTAGCTCATTAGCAGTTATTGGTGAAATTCCTTTCTAGTTTTATATCTGTCATAACAGCAGCAGTGCCTTTTGCACTCTGGTTTGCCGTTTGGGTGCTCTGGCACCTAGGCTGGCAGGCTAGTCTAATTCTTACTTGCTGTTTGCCTGACATAATTGACTAACCATTATTCCTAAACATTTCCGCCTTTCTCATTGATATAGGCGTGGCAATGTTCCCTTATTTGCAGCTGGATCAGGTTGTGAAGAAAAAAATTTCCTGTCCATAATAGCCAAGTTCCACTCAAAATGTCAAATCCACACCCCATAGTTGCCACGGCTATTGTGCCCATGTCAGTAGGATCTGACATTCAAACTTGCAACGAGCTTACTCCCCCTATGAACCTAGCGGTTTCCCCTGACTCCACTACCATCTCTTTGGCACCTCTGGATTCATCCACAACTACCAATAAAGAGAACATTACTTACTTCTTAATCCCCATAAAGATTAGCGTTGGGTCCCATCACATCTCCTTTGAGGCCTTGGTGGATACCGGAGCCATGGGCAATTTTATGAGTGTTGAACTGGCTAAGTAATTGGAACTTGACCTGGATGCAGGCCCTATGGTGATGGCTGCATCCTCAGCCTCCCAAAACTCATACCTAGTTCACTGACCAGTTATGTTCTCAATACACCAGTTCTGCTTCTGCAATCAGTTCTCAGCAATGCTGAACTTGGTGTTCCCAGTTATCTTAGGATTTGGATGGTGGCATTGGCAACATGTTAAAATTAATCTAGAGTCAAATATGTTTTCTTTCTCAATGATCAAACTGAGAAAGAATTTCCTTTAGTTAATACTCTCAAGAAAGCTCAAGGTCGTAGCTTCATAACTTCCCGCATTTCCCCTGGGCCTACCATCCAATTTTCCCAAAAAATTGATACACTACCAGAGTTTTTTCAATTCTGAGAAGGCGGACTGTCTTACCCCTCACACCAAATTTGACTGTGGATTCTGTACAACGGTACAGTTGGTGAATATCAACTGCCCATTGTATCGCCACACAGCAGAGGAGGAGGTTGCGCTCAACTTTTGGTTGGACAATATGCTGAAAAAAGGACCATCTAGTACTAAAATAAAATATGCTGAAAAAAAAAGTGGTTGTTTAAGGATAAATCGCCAGTCACATCTCCCATCATCTTCGCTAAAAAATCCAATGCTTCCCTCCATCTCAGTATTACAGACATTTAAACAAAATTACAGTTCAAGATCCCTACCCCCTGCCTTTAGAGCAGATGATAAGCCAAGCAATCGCCAAATCTCAGGTGTACTCTAAGCTGGATCTCGTCAGCGCCTTTAACCAGATTTGGGTAATGTAAGGGTAGGAATGGTTAACAGCGATCTGCACAAATTGAGGCATTTTCCAATTCCTTGTAATGCCCTTTGGATTGAAGAATGCGCCCACCACGTTTCAAAGAATGATTGACGGTGTACTGGGTGACCTCCATTTACTTGCACGGTTGCATAATTGATGACATTCTGGTTCACTCCCTGACTCCCAAACAACATGCTATTGACTTGGAAGCGGTCATGGCTGCTATGCATAAGGCAGGCTTGTTCGTTAATCCTTCCAAATGTGAGTTCTATAAGGAGGAAGTTACCTTTCTTGGGAACCTTGTCCTTAAGTATGGCTATGCAATTCCCTTTAATAAGCTGGATGCTATCTGGGAATAGCCTACCCCAACAATCCAGAAACAATTATGGAGTTTCTTGGGAACCATTATTCTTCTAAAAAAAATTTTCTGGCTCATTCCCAGTTGGTGGCCCTGCTCCACCCCCTCACCAGCAATAATGCACCATTTTGTTGGACACCCGAATGCCAGCAGGCGTTCAAGTCAATCTAGGAATTGTTTTTATCCCCTCCCATTCTGAAACACGTGGATCCTGATAAGCTATATATTGTTGCATGTGATGCCTCCTTGGTGGCAGTGGGGCAGTGCTGCTCCAAGAGAATGAGGGCTTGGAACATCCAGTCACCTATTTTCCCATAAATTTACATCTATGGAGCAATCATGGGCCATATACAATAAAGAGTTGGCAGCCATAGCATGGACATTGAATCATTGGTGGTACCTGTTACAGGATGCCCAGCATGAGTTAACTGTTCACACGGATCACCAAGCTCTCTTGTATTTCTGTAAACCTCAAAAATTGGCTCATTGACAATTCCAAACCTATTGGGACTTATGAAGTTTTAATTTCAAATACAAATTTGTGAAAGGTGCACTTAACATACTTCCTGATTTTCTCAGCCAAAACCCCACCCACTGTCCCACGGATTTGGAAGAAGCAGACCTCATTACCATGATTCCCACTACTCAAATTTTGTTAATCATTCCCCCCATCATCTCTTTCAACATAATTGCTTCTAACACCCCGTTTGTTGCTTAGGTCTTAGCCAGCCAAATGACCTTCCATGAAGGTGTTGAGTTTTTCGAGCAACTGACCTAAAAAGCCATAAACACTCTCTGTACTCCTTGGTGGAGGGACTCATCTATTTTAGTTCACGAATTTGGGCTCCCCTCTTTTCCATGCTAAGGTATTTTGTGCGCATCATGATCCTCCCACAATTGGCCATCTGGGCAACAAAAATGCATCAAATTGATAAAGAAAACCTATAACTGGGTGTGCTAACTAAGGAAGTTCCAGTTTGGATCACCAATTGTGTTACCTGTGCTCAGGCAAAGTCAGACCGCTCAGGAAGGAAGGTTTATTGCACCCATTACAACAGGAGAAGGGTCCATGGACATCGGTATCTGTGGACTTTACTATCAAAGTCCCTTGTTCTAATGGGTTTATGGCAGTGATGGTGGTGGTTGATCACTTCACCAAATTTCCCTTTTTATTCCCTATACTTCTGTGATTACGTCTGAAGAGACCACTCAGCTCATTGTATGCCATGTGTTCTCAATGTTTGGCCTCTTACAGGAGATCATTAGTGACTGTGGACCCCAATTAACAGCTCAATTTTGGAATGATCTTTTATCTATCCTAAAAATTACCCCTGTCATTCTACTGCTTACCACCCCCAGTACGACGGACAAACTGATCAGGTTAACCAGATTTTGGAACAGTATTTGCACTTTTACACTTTTGCCGCCTAGGATACTTGTGCCAATGACCTCCCTCTCTCCCAATTTGCTTATAACAACGGTACTCACGTCTCTACGGGGTTTTCTCCCTATGAAGTAATGTAGGTTATAATTCTTCTTTTTTGGTCAGTCCCTGTATACGCCCAGAGGTTCCTGCTGCCGCAGATCACGTTGAGCATATCCAGTCTACCCAGTCCTTAGTACATGAGCACCTCACAAAGGCTATCAATGATTAAAAAATGGCTTGCGGATTGCAGATGGCTTCCTGGTCACAATATCATGGTGGGCTCTCACGTCATGTTGGACACTCGACATCTGAGGATGCTGGTACCTTCCTAGAAGTTTGCAAGTAAATGTTTGGGTCCCCACCTGGTGGAGGAAGATTTGAGCAATGGTGCTTTTTGGTTAAAACTGCCAGCTCATTTGAAACAGCATCCCATCTTCCACGTGTCCCTGTTGTCCCCATTCAAGGGGATCGTTCTCAACAAACTCAAAACAATTGTGATAGAGGATGCAGAAGAAGCCGAGGTGAAAAACATCTTAGCGTCCCACAAATCCTGGCAGTCAGTTCAGTATCTCGTGGCCTGGAAAGGATATCTGGCTTATGAGAACAGTTGGGTTAAGGCTCGCATTTGTGCTAACTGTATGGAACTGGTTGATGAATTTCACAAATCCCACCATAATGCCCCCTGTCCCCCCCCAAAAAAAGTCACAACAGTAATGGCAATCAAACTACCCAAGGCGCACAAAAATGTGGCCCTCATGCAGTTCCCAGGCGGTGGAGCTCTTCCTTTGGAAAAAGGAAAGGTTAATGTAAGTCCAGGGGAGCAACCCTGTGCATCAATTGGGCCCTCTTCCCGTTTCCAAGTAAAAAGGCTCCAAAGAGGGTGGCTGTACCCCTTGTCACCCAGGGCGACCTTGCCCACATGGTTGATGAGCACTGGCAACAACCCTCCCTCTTTAGATTTCTCCCCAGTGCCCACATTTACCTCACCCAAACTTGTACGCCTGATCATGGAAATTTGCACCAAAATTGCCAAAATGAAGTTGATCAGTCCGAAAATGAGTGGGAATGAGCCCAATGATTGGAATCCACATAGTCAAAAAGGAATGAAGATTGATTCAACATCCAGAATTTCTGATGGTTTTGATTCAGCCAACACCGCAAATGTCAGAATTAACCCCTTTCTAAAATTTTCAGGGATGATCCCCAACATGCAGGTAGCAGCATCGGACACCATCAACAATAGTTCAAAGCTCCCTTCTGGCAAATCAGGCGCTGCAGCTGATGCAGCGCTTTTGACTGAATAAATGTCCCAGCAACTGGGCACGGGTGGGTTGGGCATCCTGAACTTGTTCCTAACCAATTGGGACCACCCCTACGTTGGGTGGCCTTGGGGGATTCCCGTTGCTCATCAGGCCAGATGCCATCGCTCCAACTACTGGAAACACAGTTGAGTCTCAGTTTGGGTGTTTGAGGTCAAACTGACAGTGACTCGGCCTACTGCCAATTCCTTCAATGTCAGTTCCTAGTGAGCTTATCTGTCCCCATTCCTAAATAATTCTCCGGTTAGGCTGAACATGAGGGACCTGATCCCAGCTTGTTTCCTCATCAATTGACCACTATTTAATCAGTTGCATTGCACTAAGAAAATTGTTGGTCGATTTTTCTTCCTTTACTCTAATATTAAAACCTTTCATATAATTTAGTTATTATACCAAAAAATAAACCTCCTTTTCTGCTGACACTCACACACCACTTGGGGTTAATGGCCATATTTGTCTGGTATTTTATTATGTGCCTGTACAAGATTCTAGCTCATTAGCAGTTATTGGTGAAACTCCTTTCTAGTTTCATATCCGTCATACCAGTAGCAGTGCCTTTGGCATTCTGGTTTGCTGTTTGGGTGCTTTGGAACCTAGGCTGGCAGGCCAGTATAATTCTTACTTGCTGTTTGCCTGAAATTGTGTCTACTCTTATGAAGTACCTGTTTAACTGGCTAATGGATCTTATGGAGTCACATAAAGCTTTCCCATTCACCCCCAAAGAATGCCTCCAACTGGTAGAGTGAGCAGTCACCCTGAATAATTCATAGGATGTCAATTGGTTGGAAATCTTAGCCCTCTCTCAAGGGAAGATGACAGTCATGTTTTACACTTACATGTTCTGTTACTTTCCAAGGCTGCATAAGTCACTCCCTCTTAACTAATGCAAGTTTTATGACAGAACCTCTAACATGATGTGTTAAACGGCTATGGCTTCCACTCGCTTAGAGGCCGCCTTTGATGGTATGTGAATGCCAAGAGAGTACAGCATTTAAATGTGGGCTCTTTAGTAGCCACAACAATAGGCACAGACTATTGAGATGCGCCTGATCTATTTTAAGTGATTGTAAGGGGGAGGATTTATTGTCACCTTATAACTTCAGGCTTTAGTAGTTGTAGTTGAATTAAAAACTATGAGTTCCCATTTCATTAGACAATAAGTGATATCTTTTAGTAGCTTTAACTTTGAAAGAGCAGGATTTGCAAATATTAAGAATGTTTTAATAAAATAAATTAAAAGCTAAGAAATTTTTAGTGAAATAGTTTCTGTAAAATATTGAAAACAATAACTTAATAACATTCCATTAACAGGGTCTGGGTTTTATGATGTGCTAGGGATAAAGATTACTAAGCCATAATTTAGGTTTATCACTAATTTCCAATTTGACAATTCTAGGAAATAATTTGCTTCAATAAATTTCCTTTAGTAAAAACATTGACTGAAATCCCAGCGCTATTATCAATTTGTTTTGGTGGTTTCTGATTGTCCAAGCTCATTTAAAAAAATTTCAAATAAGTTGCTAGGTTTAATCTAAATTTCTGACCTTTTCTTTCTGACTTCTTACCCAAATTTGAATTTATCAGATAAATTATTTCATCTGAGGTTTCCACAGGTATCAAATTTTTACCAATCAATGTGACTTTTGATTGAGTCACCTGTTGGTGATGAAGAATGGGTATCATGGTGTTGAACTTCTTGTAATTACCTAATTCTGCACTGAGTTGTCATATTTTTTTCCATGTAAAAACCGCAGACTCTGGTTTTAGGATGGGTTTGGGATGGGGAGTAGGTTGGAAGAAGTCACAAGGCAAGCTGAGAGAGGCAGCAACTACCCCTTTCTTGTCCAGTGCATGCTTTGAATTAGAAATCTGGTTAAGAGGTATGGCATTGGGTTTGAGTTCTTTTGAGACCTAAAGGGGTGCATGACCCTTTACAACTTAATGGAAGGCTTCGCATGCCTTATGTT
This sequence comes from Massospora cicadina, assembly GCA_022478985.1. Lineage (NCBI taxonomy): Eukaryota > Fungi > Entomophthoromycota > Entomophthoromycetes > Entomophthorales > Entomophthoraceae > Massospora > Massospora cicadina. The sequence goes on from JAKSZP010007944.1 coordinate 157,217, forward strand.
ATCCTTTTCTTGAAAGACAGGGTCTACCCCTTCAGGGGCGTTGACAATGCGTAATTCTTACTTGAGGTGGCAAGTTTAATGGCTGCAATGTTGGCCTTCTTGAGTAGGGAAGGTGATGATGCTTTTGGGTTAACCTTGTGGAACTCTGCAATCACCTCTTGACAGTTTGTACAATCCATAAAAAAACTAGCTATCTTCATAAGATAGAAATTATTTCCACAATATCAAATTCAGCAAACTGAGTTTGACAATTCTAGAGTTCAAAATCCGTCATATTTAAATTCTGGTACACCATCCACCATAATGGGTTCTATATCCACGGACTTCTTTCCTTTGAACTGTGATAAGGAGGAGTTATGAGAGGAGTTATAGATCTTCTAGTGGAGGAAATTCTCCATGGAATGACTCGTTATTAAACACTTGGGAGATAAGGAAAGGGCCTGCTCACTTGCAATCCAACTTACGGCATGGCATTTTGATATACAAATTCTTGATATCAATTATAAACAATTCTCATACTTGGTAATCTGTAGCCGCATGGCATTTTTATCACAAACCACATGGCGTTGTTGGTTTATTTTAGTCAATTGTTTTTATACCTGGGAATGAACTTTCTGGATATACTTAATAAAGTTATCTAGTGCTGTAATGTTGCTGGTGATTTGAGGACCAAAGGTGAAGGCAGGATTGTATCACAAATTGGCGTACTTGATGACACCCCTCTTAAGCATGTGGGGAGTTATTGTATGAAAACTGGACCAAAGAAAATCTAGTGTCCAGTTGTTTTGAGAAGTGGTGGCATACTATCGGAGAGCATGCTTCAAAGTATGGTTAGTTCATTCAGTTTGGCCATCTGATTGAGGGTGGTATGCAGATGATCTGCAGAGTTTAATCTTCAGCATGTCGCACAATGCCTCTCAAAATCTTGAAGCAAACTTAGGGCCTCTATCACTTATTAACTCCTAGTGTAATCCAAACAATTAGGAGGCATGGGACACAGAAAAACAAGTCATTTTTTCAACTTTAATAGTTGTCAAACAGGAAATGAAGATGACATATTTTGTGAAGCAATATACCACTCCCATGACCACGCCATACCCCTGTCACTTTGACAAACTTACAATGATAGACACTGGAATTGAGGTCCATGGCCCTTCTGTTTGTTGAAGGGGGTGGATGAGAAATTTCTCCCAGAGCTGCCTGATTTGGAATAGGCACATTTAAGATAACCTTTCATCCAAAAAGGACTATCTTTGTGAGGCTAATTTAGTAATACCTTCATTTAATCAAATTTATGCACTTCTTCACGCCTGTGTGTACCATGGTTGAAAATTCATTATGGTCCCTTATGATGTGGGAACACAGGGCATAACAAACCTATACTTTTTAAAGAAGTATTTTATCTTATCCTCTTTGGGAATTCCATTTGGATGGAGCCTTAACTTCAACAAAATTAGAAAATGAAAAACCCTCAGCATGAACTTCCTAAAAGCCAACTCATCATTCAAGAGAGAACACTCTTTAGTGGAGATTATTGAACAGGAGCGCATGGCTCTATTCCATTAACAGACTCAGTAGCGGGTTGAGGTACTGTTGAGTGGTTTGGCAACTTGGGTTTATGTTTGGGTTTAAAACGTGGATTGTAGGGAGCTATTGCGACAATGACTAAGGAGGGAGTGTCATGATTTTTCTCGTGGGGATTGCTGTAACTAATTTAGAGTCAACAATAGGAACATGCCACATTGAAGGATTGCAACTAAGAAAGTCTGGCATATATATATGGATTGTTTGACAAAAAATTTGAAGTTAAAACTCATGATTTTCTAATGAATTCTAGTATGTCTGTGGGACAACTCCTGTGACTCTCAATAGAAAAAGAGTGATTTATGTTTAGTGTGCACCACTAAATGTGCTCTCAGTGCCTTGTAAGAGATACCAATAATAAATCAGAGACCAAGCAACGGCAGCCAGTTCTTTATCATATATATTAAAAAAATGCTCTATTACAATAACTTTTTTTATATGTAGCCGCTGGACTTAATTTCACCCCATAATATTGTAACATTATGGCACAACTGCAGTGGCCAAGGCGTCACGTGCCACAATAAAGGCTTGTAATCATCACCTTGATTCAAAACAGGAGTAGCGGTGAAAACTTTTCTTTATTGTGTCAAAATCCTTTTGGAACTCTGTGGTCCAAACAAATGGGTCATTATGACCATTAGTGGGTTTATGGAGATGCAATCTCAAAAATGGATGGTTAAAACTTCTTTAAAAAGGTGAAAGATTCCATAAATCTACAAAATTGCCACTATATCATAGGAGTTGGCCAAGAGAGAATGGCATCCGGTTTTGAAGGTGCAATAGCATGACCATATTAAATATTAGATTCCAAAAAAAACTTCAGATCATCTTTTATAACTCACATCAAATCTTTGCAACTAACCCAGCCTTATGTTGGCCTGCAATCATGGCTACTAAATCCTTGGCGTGTTGTTCATCATTGGGAGAGTGGATTAAAATGTCATTAAATTATGAATTTTGAAGGAGAAACATGAGATCCTCCAAAGCATTATCAATGTGGCGGTGGGATAATGCTGGTGCGTTTTTCAAGCCATAAGGAATAATCTTGAACTGATAAATTCCATTCTGCTTCTGGATAGCATTCAGTCATTTCTAACCAAGAAAACCTGCCCTTAGTGGAATGTGTTAACCAGATCAAGTTAAAAAATCTTAAACTTAGAATAGCTTAGGAACGGCAGCTTTAAAGGATTGAGAAAATTAAGTCTAGAAACTCACCTGCTTTGTTTAGACCACCGAAAGTTACCTTAATAAATCAAGCCATGATCAAAGGCTTCACTGGTGCCTTTGGTCCAACTTGCAGTATGACCCATGTTGTTAATGAGTGATAGGTTACTGAGCTGGCTCCCAAAAATCCTCTAATTTACCCCCCTCTCTACTAATCACCTTGTGAAAAGATTAAGGGTGTCTGTAGGGAGTAACTCAGATCAGGGGCCTTCAGAAGGACCTCTAGACTCATCTCATCCTCAACCAGTCGTCCCCCACACCCTCTGGAACAGGAAATGAAATCTCAAAACTCAGGAAAGCATTACTAAGTCAGCAAAACCTGTTCAGGTTACTAAAAAAAGAGGTTATGGGGCACAAGTTAATGAATGAGTCAATAAGTTGACCCCAAAATTTTTTAAATATAAATATTTCTACCAAAAATAAACTCCTCAGAAAGTGATATTATGCTGAACATAAAATCTGGGAGATTCTTAAATTGTCTTAATCAAAGCACCTCCTCAGTTGATCTGAAATATTTGCTGTCAAAATTCTATGATCTCACTCAAAATTTATCCAGAAACCCCTCAAAACCATGAAACTCTCCCTAAATCAACCAATGGGTGCTGACAAAGATAGTTACAAAGACAGCTAGTCTAAGTCACCTTCCAATCTCCTTTTACCCCCTAGTATAAAGACAACAGCCCCCTAGGACTGTTGTCAGTCAATTTACTACCTTTATACCTTTTTAATAAAGAGACCTGTATTTTCCCATTACTCTCTACAGGATCTGCTGGGTACCCCAATTCCAACATTTTATCTGGTGAAGCACGCCGCCATCAGCATACTGTCCCTGATGATTGTTGATTAAGAACTCCATCCATCACACAGCAGCTTTCTGCATACAAGTAGAAGTTTAGAGAGCTATGATCCCAGATTATTTTCTCAATCTTCTTTATCAAAAGGTCAATACAACACCAGATTCACCACACTGATCCACCAGTGGCCAAGTACAGTCGGCCAACCAGATGTAAGTCCTGGGGAGCACCCCCTCTGACTCAATTATAAGGAGTTCCTATTTTGGCAAGGAATGGGGCTAAGAAGGAGGCTGTCCTTCTAGTTTCCCAGACTAATTTATCCCATGTAATAGACAAGAGGTGGGTGAAGGCCTGCTCACTGAAGCTCGTGCACTGCATCCCTTCTCACCACTTAGGAGTTGATACAGAGAATTGAGGAAGTATTTCTGGAGGTAGCGGCAGTAAGAAGCCATTGCAAGCAAGAAATTGGTGGTTGCTCCTCTCACTTGATAGTCTCAGGCCTCAATTGAGGGTTGCAAAAAAAATAAATTAATGTCTGACATTATTAGATCACCCATTGCATGCTTGGGTCAAAAAGCCATATGTTCTTTATATCTTCGCCAGAAAAGGCAAGTCCATCCCCAACAAATTTGGGTGCATTAAACCCCTCAAATATGCAATGGGATCTCCCATATCTTTACTGGCCATGGGTGTACCCAGTCATGCACCAAACAAAGTATTGCCAATATGCTAAATGAAATAGCGCTAGGAGGGGAAATTTAGTGCAAAATTCAAGTCTAAGTTGGCTGGCCAGGATGAGATTGATCCAGCATCCTAAGGAGTTTATAATTATTTTCACCATACGATTTATGTTATTGCTTTACCCTTGGTTAATGAAAATTTCTTTAAATTTTTAATTTTCACAAAGATTTTCTCATTTTAAATTACATTCTCTATCTGATAGCTGCTTCCCAATAGGTGACATATTCCCTGGTCTACGTAATGACTGTCAGAATTCAGGCAGTTAGTAAGCTCTCTGTGCGTTTTAACACTGGAATTACAACACTATCATTGCAGGATATACATTATTTTCAACTGCTAAGATAAATTTTCAAGGGGATTTTTATAAACCACTTATATGAAGTAATAAACTGTGATACAAGTAAAAAGTGGGTTTTAAGATTATGTTAACTGGAAGAGTAAAAAAGGAAAATTTCTCAATAATTCACTGCTTAGTATTTAAATGAAATCAAGGCTTAAAGTGAGAGTGCAGAGTAGAACAATTAGGCTACAAAAGCCAAATTAGGGAATATGTTGTTTTGACCTATCAAAGCTCTTAAAACTCACCTCGCCTCAACAGAATGGCTTATAGAAGGTCAATAGTAGGTGGGACAACTCCGTGAGGCAATGATTTCATATATTTGAGACAATCATTATGTGGGAAATTATTTGCACCTTGTGGGACCCCCTCTAAGCCTATAAAAGGGGTGGTCTCCGCTTAGGTACTTGAACTGAACTGCAGAGGTGCTGGTGAGGAGCCTCAGCATGGCTTCCTATATTTTCTGCAGGTTTGGCGCAATCTTATTAATAAAATTTAAACGATTTGAACAAGAAATAAGTGGAATAGCATCACCCCAATTCAAGAGTTCCACTGAAAATTGGCCAGGGTCTTTTACCAATATCATTACTATTTAATCCAAAACGCTCTTCTCTCAATATTGGACTTTTAATTGTCTGATTTTACCCTCTTCAAAGGTGTTAGGAGGTGAATAAAGGCGTGATAACTGGGCATTAACCCAGTTGATGGTAATTATAGAAGCAAGTGATTTGATGGAGTTTCTACCCCTCGCTTATATATGACTACTAAAGGTCCCTCCCATATTGACCCAAACTTCTCACTCCTAGGTGTGATCCAGTTATGGTAATACATATTAAGTCTGATACTTGGAAAGAAGGGAGTGGGGCCTTGCTCTCACTAACAGCTTGGCCTTCTTTCATGACAGTCTTTGCCAAATTATTCATAGCCTTTGATTGTAGTTGGATGATGTTCTAAGCTGACTTTTTCATGTCTTGGTCAGGATCAGTCCTGTCAGAGAAAATATCTTTGGCTAATAAAGCCGGCACCCCAGGTTCTCACCCATAAAACACATGGAAAGGGGACATTTGAGGATTTGATGGTAACTGATATGATAGGCCAGGTGCGCGCTGGGTAAGTATAGATTCCAGTGAAGAGGGTCTGAATTGGCAATTTTGGCAGTATAGAGACCAGGGTTTTATAACTCTTTCTATGGCACCATTAATTTAGATAATAGGGGGCCGAAAAAAGTTGTTGTTCTCCCATGGACGTGGTGAGGAGCTTTACCACTCAGGGGGTAAAATTTTCCCATTATCACATAAGAGGACCTGGGGGTAACCATGGCGCGTGAAGATAGTTTGATGTAAAAAAGTATCAGTGGCTTTGGAAGTCTGAGAGGGGATAGCAACGGCTTTAATCCATTTGGTGGAATAATAAATTTTGGCCAAGATATAGCGATTACCACTGGTGGTCTGATGTAGATGACCTACCACGTCCAAACCTATGGTGTGGAAGGGTTTTTGAAGTGTAGTAGGTTGGTACTGATACCGGGTCTTAAAGTTGAATTGCTTTTTACAGGTCAGACAGGAATTTAGAAATTCAGTTATGGTCTCCAGGATGCCCTCTCAGTAGTAGCGTTCTTTTAACCATTTATAGGTTTTTTGTACTCCGCCATGCCCCACAATAGTTTGAGACTCCAGGATCACAGGGACTAATTCTGACAGCTGGAGATAGGGCAAACAGTTTATCCCAACTTTTATGTACAGCTTTCCACTCTCTACCTTAGTGTTGTTGGAGTGCCGAGCTAGCATCTTCTGTACAGGTTCATCCTCATCATCCCATAATTCAGGCGTCATTAAAAGGTCATGTAACCTCTCAGCTTCACTATTGTCTAAGTGAAGGACAGGCAGCAGCGTCACTACTAACGTTCATATGGCTGATTTCTTCTAGGTGCTCAATTGTAAAGTTGTTTCTCTGGAGCTTCAAAGCCCAGAGAGCCAACTGTCCAGTGGGATCTTTCATATTCTGTAACCGCTTCAATGAGGCATGATCAGTAATTACTTTATATATAATGTTTCATATAGAAAAGGGTGTTAGTATTTGACAGCGAGCAGGACAGCCAGGCACTCCTTTTTGGTGAAGCTGTAGTTGCGCTCAGCTTTTGAAAGCATCTTGCTGAAGTAGGAAACGGGGTGATTAACCCATATACTCATCCAATTGAGCCAAGATATCCCAACGGCGTAATCAGAGGCATCCATGAACAACATAAAGGACTTTCCATAGTTGAAGTGGAGGTATGGCCTTTGTTAAAGTAACTTTTCAGGGTTTCAAACGCGGCTTTATGCTCAGCACCCCAATGGAATGGAGTGTTCTTAGCCAAGAGACGTACGAGGGGCTCACTGAGCTGGGCAAACTTTGAGATAGATTGATGGTAATATCCCATCATGCCTAAAAACTCCTGGATATCACGAAGGGTTCTGGGCGCAGACATCTTGGCTATCACTTCGACCTTGTCCTGTAGAGGTTGAATCTCATCTTGAGATTGTATGCCCTAGAAAATCAAGCTTCTTCTTGAAGAAAATACATTTTGATGGCTTCAACTTAATTTCAGAAGCCTGCAGGCGTTGAAATACTTTTTTTGAGGTGCATAAGGTGCTTGCTTAACGTTTTGGAAAAAAAACTGTTATATCATCCAGGTAGAAGATCACACAACTCAGTTTCAGATCCTGTAGGATGTAATCCATCTCCTGCTGAAAAGTTTCAGGCTCAGTGCAAAACCCCTGAAGGAGAAGAGTGGGTTGTAACAGGCCTTCACTGCAGATAAGGGCGCATTTCTCCTTATCCTGCAGAAAAAGGTCCATTTGCCAATACCAGCTATCCAAGTCAATAATGGAAAAGAACTTGGATCTAGAGATTTGGTCCAAAGCGTCGTTAATATGGGTGATTGAATAACTGTCATTTTTTTGTGATATTGTTCAGTTTGCGGTAGTCCATAACTACCCTATGACCTCCATTTTTCTTTAGCAATAGAATAGGGGATGACTAAGGGCTTTGGGACGGCACCAGCAACCAGCTTCCAGAATTTATTTGAGCTCCGTCCTCATCTGTAGCTCCTCAACTTTGGATTTTTGGTATTGTTTGGATCAGAGGGTTGAGAATTTCCATCATCAATAGTGTAAGTCCAACCCTTCATGTGCCCATAATCAGTATAAGAGTTAGAGAAAATGTCGCTATAGGCCTCAAGTTGGTGTGGACTTTATCAAGCTCTTCTGGGGTTAGCTCCTCAGAAATATGAACGGTAGATAGGGTACATGATGATTGATCAGCAGGTAAGCCCATCTCCGCCATAGACCCATTACAGTGAACTCGCTTAAATGTCCTAAATTGGAATTAACAGGCCTCTTCTGATCTCCCGATGGATTTTTAAGACCATGACCTTAGGGGTGAGATTCCCCAGCAGGAGATTAATGGGTCAGTGATAGGCTGAGTCTAGCTCGCCAGGTAATAATTGGGGCTCTAAAGGACTAACAACATCAATGCTAGTTAGGTGCAATAAGCAGTTGTGGGAATTTTCAGAGTAATCTTGGTGTCAACTACCCTTTGTTCACTTGCGTTGATCACTACCTCTTCAGAAGCTTAGAAAGAAATTCCCTCTAGAGCATCCACTGATAGAGGCAACATCTAGTGTATCGTCCTGCCATTTTGTAGTGTATTGGTAAGGCAGAGGAGGGGTATGCCACTGTGCAAGCGTATTCCTTATTGTTGATCTCATTGTTGGTCAGAATCAGAGTTACCTCGAAGTTAAGCAGGGAGAGATAACCCTGCTTCAATTCAATGATCCCTTCATACTCAAGCATAAACTGTGTACCAATGAGTAGATCATATGTAGAGTTGGCCAAGGCCACCGCGAGGGCTGAAAAGATGAGTTTCCAAATTGAATGGCAAAGAAGATTATTCCCCGTTAGCACATGTGTTGGAGGGACCAGCAGTACCAAAATCTTAAGTATAGTTAATGTCATGGCCAGCTTAACTTTTTGAGTAGTTTGAATGACATAAAATTCACAAGAGATCCTGGTCAAGAATAGCTGTGACCCATAATCTGTTGGTGACAACCTCCACTTTTGTTAAAGTTCCATCCAAGTTGGTGGAAAGAGCTAGGACCTCCTTTAGATGGAGAGTATATGAAAGCCTTTTGGCAGTCTTGAGGTATTTCTGTGGGATCCACTGATGGATGCCACAAATATTCTTGTCAAAGTGAGAATCTTACTTTTTAGTAAAAGTATAAAATATCGCTTTGTTAAAGTTTTTTAGTTTTTTATTATTAACCTGGGCAAAACCAGTAGAAGGTCCTTTTCACAATACTAGTATTTCCTATTTAAACTAGTACAAATTTTGAGACCATGGGTATTCGTGGAAAAAGCAGGTAAAGCTGAGTCATCCAAATTAGGGAATATAGGTTTTTAACCTATCAGATCAAAGATAAAAAAATTTTGAGGGAAAACCGACCCATGTAGTAATGATTAGTAAATGTTTACCCTATCATCATTGAGTAAAATCTTCACACCTCAGAGGTGGTCAGACTTGTGTGGTAATGATTTGTTAATTTTTAACTTATCATCGTTGAGTAAAATCTTCACACCTCAGAGGTGGTCAGATTTGTGTGGCAATGAACACCTCAAATTTGGCCAAGACATCGGAGAATTCCTATTATCAGTACATACCTTATTATGCCAATTTTGGTTATGATCCTTATTTTTCCAATAGTTGGGATTTCACCAAGTATCCACCAAGGTCTTTTCGCCATTGGTACTCATATCGTTGATAACCATAATATTATTCAAAGATTGAGCAAGAGATGGGCCAATCATGGTAGCAGATTCAAGAGCACTCATACCTCCAACATTCTTTCTCCTAAGTTGATAAGGTGAATGTCCGACAATTTCTCTTGGATAGACTTTAGAGTATGGACACACTGGCTAGACGAGATCAGCGTAACAATGAGTTGGTCGCGTCACTTGCAGTGTTAATAACCTCAAGCCCCTACAGCACTTGATGAAAATAAGTATGACGTGGTATCTTAGCCGCATATAGTCTTTCCAGATTCAATCTATCAGGTACTACACTTCAATTGGGGCCCCTAAGACATATTAGCCAACATCATCACACACCCCTCAAATTCATTTGCAGAGAAGTTATCAATGCATGTCAGGGAGCCCATAGATTGTAAGGTAGCTTCAGGGCTTCCCTTACTTCAGGATAGGCCCTGGGGCTGCTCATTCACCTTAGTACCTGTTGGGAGGGGGCGTTGAAATTGTAATGGCTTGAAATTTAGCCTTTAAAGTGACAGGTTTGGGATTTCTCAGGACCTCAGGTTTTAACTAAGGGATGCCAGAGAAGAGGTTGGGGACAGAGACAGCAGCTTGGAGGGACGTACAATTGATCCACCTTAGAGGACCGCTCTAAAGAGAAAGTGGAGCAGGGAAAAGTGATAACTGACTTTACCAGCTGAGATTTCAGAACTGATGCTGGAGGGTAGCGCTGCCCCATCACTGCTAGTACCCTCTTGATATCCTCACATAGTGGAGGATCATGTTGCCACAGTTCTTAAGGAGCAGGTTTATGGAGGGGGACAACCATAGAAGAGGCTGTAGGGGTTAAAGTAGATTCTTGCCTCAGATCTCTTTGCATAAGGTCAAGTTCATGAAAGTCAACCACCCCTAGCAAAGCCTCCTTTATATATCGTACATTTTGGAAAGTGCGCTTGACAGCAGAGATATGCATCGCCAAAGAGGGATGAGACGCTAATCCAGCCAAAACAGCAGCAATAGCAATTTTGAGAGGGAGTATTTTGGCAAGCAACAGAGGTTGAGCTTTACTATAAAGGCGCTCAACAAAGGAGGTATTTTGATTCAAACTCTTGCATACTAAGGCACATAAAGGCCTGTTTTTTCCAGCAAACTCTGCTTGGAACCAATTTTTTAATATGCGCTTGCTTAACCTCCGCCAAGTGCTAAGGTTGACCATGTGGGGAACCATTAACTCTTGATCTAAATGACTCAATCAGGGAAGAATGTACTGGATTTTTGACGGTCAGTTGTTCCTTCATTTGCAGGTTCATAAACGTAAAGGAAGGAGTCAATACTTCCCTTACCAGGTGTGAACTTGTCTCTGATATGGGGGTTTTTAAAATAGGTGAAGCTCCATGAGGGCATTGAAAAGGGCGCTGCTCAAGCTTTTTTAAGGTGAGACAGATCACTGGCTAGCTGTTGTTCTAATTCAACTAGTTAGGACTCAGCGGAAGCGAGGAGGTTGTGAGGGTTAATCCCTTCTCCAGCCTCCATTTTTTGAGCAATTATTTTGTGGTGTACAGGCCCCCTTGTAGTGAGCACCACTTGTTGGGATTCAGGCGGTTGGTAAGCTTTCTGGTGCATTTTGACTCCTGAATAACAATATGGCTGCAAAAGAAATTTTCTTCTCAACTTCCAGGATAATTTCTTGAGGGAAATTTTTATATACCAAATATATAAAAATAAATAAACTGTAGCACTAGTAAAAAAGTGGGCTTTTTAAGGTTTTATTATGTTAATTGGAGGGGTAAAAAGGGAACCCTCTTGATACTTCACTGCTTAGTAATAAAATAATATTAAGGTCCAAAGTGAGAGTGCCAAGTAATTTAGATTAGGCTACATAAGCTGAATTATGAATATGGGGCTTTGACCTATCAGAGCTTTCAAACCACCTTGTCTCAATAAAGCTGCCAATGGAGGGTTAATAGTGGGTAGGACAAATCCATGAGGCAAATTTTTAATAAATTTGAGCCAATCACCATAGGGAAAAATATTTGCACCTTATGGGACCCCATCTGAGCCTATAAAGGGGGATGGTCTCCACTTATGTGTTTAAACTGAACTGCATAGGGGCTGGGGAGGAGCCTCAGCATGAATTCCTATATTTTTGCAGGTTCAGCACAATATTAACAATGAAAATCAAATGATTTGGCTGAGAAGTGGGTGGAATAGCATTACCCCAATTCAAGGGGTTCCACTGAGAATTGTCTAGGTTTTTTGCTGATATTTATTTAATATATATAACAAAATGCTTTTCTCATGATATCAGACTTGAAGTTGTCTGACATTTAGACGTCTTATTCATTACTGAATCTGAATGTGGTATAATTTTCACTTTGGCCTAAGATAATCCAGGTTATAGGCTCATGGTAATTAAAATTTCCTGAGACTTGCAGATTATACACCCTTGCACGCGGCAAGTCTTTTAGTAATTGCCAAGTATTTCTATGTTGTTATCATACATCTGATGGAAAGCCTGCAATTGTTCCTTTTTAGGTGTGTACATGATCTTATAGTACAGTTTAGAGCTAGGATCTTCTTCAACAGGGTCAGCATGCATCATGGTCAGTTGTGTATCTGCTCTAACTATTTGTGGGACATTCTGTTGATAAACTCATATAGGTGCCTCAATCAGGTTATAGGTCGAGTAGAGTTAGGTTCAAGTATAGGATGTTTTTGCTTTCAGATCATCTATACTCTTTTCCATAGAAAACATCATTTGTCATGATGTTCTAAGTACTCTCCATATTCATTCAATGTGTTGATTGTTTCCTAGTTCTCTTTCTCAAGAAATATGAGGCGTTACTTTATATTCTTAAGCATAGATTCAAGTGTTAAATAGGTGATGGTCCTCTCACAATAAGTAGTGAGGCAATTCGTGCTCTTTTGGTGGTCTCTTTGACATGCTCAAGTCATTACATAGATTGTGAAATTCTAATTCCAGGGTACGAGGTCTTGAACGGTTTGTATACTTCTCCCTCACCAGGAGCTCATGAGTCCTTTCCATGATATAGTTTCATATATGATTCATCATCAAACTGCTCATGAGAACTCTCATGATCATCACTAAGGCCTTTTTATAACACTCCCATAGTGAGCACCACAGTCAGCTTGCTGACCTTGGCTCACTTAAAATGTGAGGCTGACTCGCTGCTCATGGGCTCTACTCCATGCATATTAGGCACCATAGAAACCTCACTTAGATCAAAAGCATCCTTTAGAGCAAATTCTCCTCTAATTCTACCCTTTATAGCATCAATCTCTTTGGTAACTGTTTGCACCCATGGCAAATATATTGGTGACACTCTTTGACATATTTGTTAAACGTTGGCCCTCAGGACTCAATGTCAGACATTTGCCCTCCTAGCTGATAAATAAGAATGTTGAAGGTTAAATTTAGCTAAAGAGGGGAAATGTCGGCCATTTGCAATTTTCCAATATGGTTGAGTTCTTATACTAATAAATAAAAATAAGGAAGTTGAGAAAATCAGCCAAAAGTCCCTGGCCGATTCTTGTTAGAACCCTGTTAGATGGGGTAACACCAGTTTGAAACCTGTATGGGCACTAGCTATAAAATTGGCCAATCAGATCATTCTGAACTCAACATGGACCTTGGGGAAATCCTCGGAAGGCACTCTCTTGACCCCAACAAAGTCCTCTAATGCACCTGCATGGGGACCCCCTTTTTTATAGGCTTTGGGGGTCCCCCCAGATGCAAGAAATTTCTCAGGAGATAATTGGCTAAAGTATATAAAAATGTTGCCTCATGGGTATGTGTTAGCCAATAATAATTCCTCTTCATTTGCTCTGCTGCCCTAAAGCAAGTTGCTGAGTTATGATATGTTATTCCCTCATATTTCCTAATTTAGATGAGGTTAAGCTGGTCTGACCTTATTTTTAAAATCCCTTCAATCCTTGGTTTAATTTAAATACCTAAATAGTTGGATATTGAGGATCATTGTTTTATCACTTTATCATGCTTCTAATAAAAATAATAAAAAGCTAAATTTTATTTAACCGAGGTAAGCTGACCAGGGGACAGACATTACCAAATATATGTGAAACTAAGAGAATAACTAAGAAATATAAAAATTGGGCACCCCAGGTACTCAAGTTACCCCTGTTGCCAGCGGGACTGCCAGGTATGGGGGTTGGTGCACTACTACGAGGGGGTTTCCCCTGCTATGGAGCAGGTGTGAAGGAAAGGGTCTGTGTGGAGGAACCAGAGTGGGAACCATGATTCTATGAGCGCTTTTTGTCTTGGTCTCATATATCCATAGAGCCAGGCTTGGAAGTGCTTTATTAAGTGGACATGGAATCTGTTAATAATCCCATGAATGTTTGGGACTGTGCCCTTGAACGCATCTAATGCAATTGTGTTTATTGTCCACATTGCAATGGGTATTATTAGGGAGTGGAGTGTAGATGGGATTGGTGACTCGATCTGGAGCGTGAAGATACTCTTTGATATCAAGAATTCCTGTTCATTTTGAATCTTGAGCAGGCGTGCGACTTCCTGCCATATAGCTTTGGTTGGGGGGCATGTTTCTAGGCGGTGATGTAGGGATCCCTCCTCCACATACTGCACATGTTTTGTGGAGGGAGTTGGAACGGTCCGCCGTCCTATAGGTCCTTCTCATACAGCGCCAGGCGTTTGCTCTTATCCTTGGTTGTAGGAGTGGGTGGTGCGTCATTTTCCACACTGCCTTCTGTGTATTTAAACCATAGGTAATATCCAATATATCTAGGTATTCTATCCTAGCTATGTTTGGGGTTGTTGCGAGCATATCCCTCTGGGGGTGGTTTTCTGGGTTTCTTAATTTGAATTGGGGTCTGGGTCGTCCCCTTCCTTGTATAGTACCCATGTTCTCTATAGTCCATCCCATATGGCAGATAGTTTGGAGGATATGCTTGAAATGAGGGGAGGTTCCATGTGGACCCGTTGCAGTAGGGTGCTTGGCAAGGTATGAAAGTAGTCTGGGTGGACTATGTGGGTTGGTTAATTTGAGCGCCTGTGCAAAGTTAGTCCTTGCTGCTTTGGACCAATGTTGTTGTGAGAGGTCTGTAACAAGGATTTCTTTTATCCAGGTACCTAGGATGTGATTGGCGTGGCTCTCAAAATCTATTAGTCACATGCCTCCGCTTGAGCGTGGGCCAAATAGTGTTTCCATCCGTATAGGAGGGTGAGAGCCAGGCCACAGCCAGCCCTGGATAAGCGCGCTAATTGAGGTTATAAAGGTAGGTGAGAAGGGTATCGCATGGGCCTGGTACCACAGTATTGAGAGGATGAGCGAGTTAGCTTGTAACTCGTCCTGTTAGTCCTGGGGTTCTTCCCTTGAGGGAGGCGACGCGTTTGAGGCCCGTTGTAACAGGTTACTTTCCATTGTCTCATTAGCATATCCCCCTGATTCTAGCCAGATTCTAAGGTGTCGTACAGGAGTGGTGGTGGGAGGTGTTGCAAAGGGTAATATAATTGGGTTTTTTCTTCGAGTGTTGGTGTGAGGTTCTGATGTTGTGGCCCAATTGTTTGTGTATTTGCCTAAGAGGATGATTTCTGCCTTCCTTTTGTTGAGCGATGCATTGCTCACCTTGGAGTATTCCTCTAGAGTGTGTTCCAGCTGTCAGGCATCTTCATTGTTTGCTATACCTGCTACGCAGTCATCTGCAAAGGCCAGTATCTTGAATGTTGGTTGTCCTTGTGCGGTTATCCCCATGAGACGTGAGTCAGTTACTCGGAGGAGCAGGTCAAAGCTGAAATTGTATAGCAGTGGGTGAGGGTCCCCTTGTTTGAGCCCTCTGTGTGGTTTAATATTGTTTGTTAGAAATCCAGGGCCGCATACAGCCATGGTTGCAGATTCTGTTAGGAGCATCGCCCATTTTATGAATCTTGGTGGGAGTTTGAAGGCATGTAGACATTCTTTTAGGTATGGCCAGCTAACACGGTCATACGCCTTTTTCCTGATCCAAGAAGACCAGGGCACCAGTTTCTTTGGATTGGCAAATATTTGCAACAGGGTGAATGTTATTCCATATTGAACGCTCCTGGTATAAACCCAAACTGGTTGGGTGATAGGACGTCAGATGCAATTGCGCTTAATCTAGCTGCTAGAATTTTTGTTATAATTTTTGTGTCAGTGTTGGAGAGTGTAATTGGGCGCCAGTTGGCCAGGTCCAACTTGTCACCCTTTTTATACAAGGTTATAACGTAGAATTCATGGCCTCCTGGTAATAGGCGTGTTTCCAACAAACTCTGGTTTATTGACGCCAATAGGAGGGGGGCGATTTGTTGAAAATATTTTTTGTAAAATTTGTAGGGTATCCCATCAGGCCCTGGCATTTCCTAAGTGGTGCACCGCGAATGGTTTCCCAAAGCTCCTCCCGTGTGATAAAGGATAGTATATTGTAATTTGGTGGTGTACTTTGTATCTTGGCAGTTTGAATAAATTCTTTAATTATTTGTGGATCTGTTGGCATATCGCGATATAATTCGATGTAATAGCAGTGTACTTCCGCCTTGACCTCCTCAGGGTCAGTTGCCACAATGCCGTTGGTCTTGCGGACCTGTGTGCATGTGGGCTGGTTTCCGCAGGAGTGGAATTGGCGGAAAAAGTATGTCGAACAGGTTTCACCTTCCTTTATGAACTTACCTTTGTTCAATACTTTGATTCTGTGGCGGTGTTCAAAGATGAGATTGTTAAGTTGGGCTGAAACTTCTGCCCATTTGCGTCCCCAATTAGGGCTATAGCCAGATCTTGGAGTATTTATTTCCAGGTGGTCTAGTTCTGCCAAGGTACGCTTAATTGTGGCTGTGTCCGTGGTGTACTTGCATGATGCAATATGTCAGGTTTTGTTGATTAAATCTTTTTTGAAATTTTCCCATGTTCTGATGGGATCCAAAGTGAATGGGGCTGTGAATTCTGGGTTTGTAGCCTTGTTTTCAACCCAGTCAGATATCTCAGGCAATCTTATATTTTCTGGGTGAAGCTTTCTCCAAGGCGACACCTGTGTGTGAGATTGGGTTGGCACTAACTGCACCGTAACTAATCAGTGATCAGAAAAATTGATCTTTTTGTTGTAAATTTAGAGATTCTTGAGTGGTGGGATTGTGGGATGAGGATGTGGTCAATATGACTCATTGATATGAGCAGTCCCTCATGTATGTTGGGTCTTGTCATATGGGGAAGGATTGGTGAATTGGGAGGAAGAGCATCCTGTAAGCCAAGAGATGCCTTCATTGTGCGATATTCATGTGTCCAGGTGGGTATCCCCTGGGATTAGGCCATCAATCTGTATTGGGGTTATCCCAGAAGTTGAAATCGGCTAATATGATGATATCTGGTGGGAGGGTGAGGGTAGAAATTTTTTGAAAAAATTTTTTCTCTTGGTTGCAGTGCACGGTGCATAGATACATGCTAACGAAATTATTTCATCTTGGCATGTGATTGTTGCTACCAGGACTTGACTGTGCAAGTGTGATGATGAATTTGTAATGTTAAATTTTTTGCTGTTTTGGACTATCACCCCACAGTGAGATGTCCATACTGATTGTGATGGTGCGACCCTGGTTGACCAGATTTCTTCTTCCCCTTGTAGGCAGTGGGTTTCTTGGATGGCCAAGATGTCTACAAGAGGTTTTTGCAGGAATGCCAGCTTTTGGCTTGGGACTTATGAGCCCTGGCTCCCGCGATATTTAACGTCCCTATTGACACTGAGGTGCCCGTGGCGCCTCAGGAGCAGTTGGGAGGACCCTCTGGTCCTATCCCACCGCGGCTCATTATGGCCATGCTCTGCGTCTGTACTCCAACTCTTTCACTGCCATTGTTGGTTCCCTTGATCTGACCCAATGATTCAAGGGAATTGCGATTTTTGCATTTGCATCAACTTTTCCTGCACAGGTCTCATGTTGATTTGATGCGGGTTGTTGATTGGATTTTATATTTTTGAGTTTCAACTTTGTTGCATTGTGCACCGCATTTTCACCCAAATTGCGGTTGCATTGTTCCTCAGTATGTGCATGACTGATGACGCTTTTTGGCTCAGTCTGGTCACTGTGAAAATTTTCGACTTGGGCATATTGTTCTTATTGGTTGGTTTGGTTAATATCTGAAATATCCTCCTGAATTTGTCCATGGTTAATGGCGGATTCCGCGTGTGCCGCCGCTTCAGCCGCTGCTCTCTTGCGGGCTTTTTGTGCTGCTTTACGCTGTTTACTTGTAACTGGGTCCACGATGGACTATAGTCCATCTTCAACCCAGTGGAATGGGTGGTGGCCATCAGTCATTTTGGCGAAGTTTTCATTATCTTCATCCATAGCTTCTTCACAAAAATCATTTTCCATTAAGCCCTCTTTTACAGGGCACGCATGTTTCTTGTGGCCCAGTGAGCCACAGTGGTTGCAAATGGGTGGTGCATGTTCCGGTGTAGCTTGGAATGCAGCTGACTGGCCCCCATCTGCAAAGTGAAATTCTGCTGCACAGGGAATTCTGGATAAATCCTCTTCCACTTCTGGGAAGGGTTTGATTACAGCGATAGCTTTGCCCGTGCACAGGTTGGGCATTAAGCGAAATTGCTGTAATTCAAGTTG
The DNA here is from genome assembly GCA_022478985.1 of Massospora cicadina. Lineage (NCBI taxonomy): Eukaryota > Fungi > Entomophthoromycota > Entomophthoromycetes > Entomophthorales > Entomophthoraceae > Massospora > Massospora cicadina. Next base: position 175,304 of record JAKSZP010007944.1, read on the forward strand.
TTGGATTTCTCCGTAGGCCACAAGACCTTTGCAGAGCTCCTCCTCAATAACCTTACGAGGAAGGTTGGTGGGGAGCGAGTCAAAGGAGATGAACAAAGTTTTTGCTTTGTTCCATCTGGTGCGCGCGGTGCGCACAATTTTTTTGCCCTCAGGGAGGGCAATTTCCACGCAGATTTTTGCTGCAGCATCGGCTTCATCAGCTGTTTCAAAACCAATATTGATCCAGCCGCGGCCCATGTTGTTGGTGGCTACGTACACCGCATGAGGGAAAAGTGAGGGCTGTGCCTCACATGTTTTCTCTCACAGGGTTGGTGACTCATCCCCAAGGAAGAGTCTGATCCCGTGTTCCACCTTTGACAAAGGTTGGTTGAATTGAATGTACATGTATTGCACGTGCTTTACAGTAAATACCATAAACCCAGATATTGTCTGAGTTTGCGATTTCTTTGCAGATTGGGTTCCTGGTCCCCCTCCAGGGCGTTTCTTGCCCTTGGTTGCACTGTTAAGCGCACCGCTTGCCGCGAAACTCGCCCATGTTGTATTATTTTTGTTATTAAAGTCGCCCATCTTTCCTGTGTGTGATTATTCAAATTTGCTGTTTGAATTGAATCGTAGTAACTAAAGTGATTGTTATGAGAAAGAAAAGAAAAAGCTAAATTTTAGTAGCGCTTTATTTATTTATTAATTATATATTTAAAGTTTTATAATTCTTTGTGGAATACAGCAGGCGTTAAGCACCAGTGAGTAAGAATCGGCTGGATTCCCACAAAATGGTGCTCACTACAGGGGATCTCTGTATAGCCAGAATTATTGCTCATGAGGAGCAACTCTCCAGCGCCTTATCCCATCTTGAAGAGCTGGAGCAGCGACCTTTAAACTCCCTCTGAAAGAAAAATACACCCCTGGCGAAGGAAACATCAATACTTTTCTATATGTTTATGAAGCTGCCACATATGGCACCACTGATATGCAAAAAGCTCAGTACATCCTTCCCTGTTTATGCCGCCTAGCACAAGAATTAATAGCTTCTTACTTGAACCCTTCGCTCACTTGGGCAGAAAGAAGGAGGCTCTTGTGGCTGAATTCAGATCCAAGCAGTGTCTACTCAGAGAAAAACAGTCCTTTATGCGCCTTAGCATGTATAAGAGTTAACCGCTTCTTGCCTTTGCTGAACGATTTTACCTCGCTGCGCAAAAGTTAACAACCTCTAACATGTTCACCCTTGATTAAGATATTGCCGCCCTGCTAACTGGATTAGCTTTTTCAGCCCTCTCTAGCCAGGCATATTATTTCAGTAAAACGCCATATTCAAAATATCCGTGATTTAAAGGAGGCATTATTAGATGTTGCCAAATTCCATTCATGTACAACATCCAAGGAAGTTGAGGTGATTCCTCCAGCTCTCACTATTGAGGAGCTAACACTAGTTGATCAGTTAGAACCTTCTCCCTCTGTGCAACCTAAAAAGGTTATTACTCCCTCTTCTGAATCAAAGCCTTGTAAGGTAGTAACAACTGTCCGTCTGCACAAGCTCACTAAAGCTGCTGTGCCTACCCCTCCAGTTACGCTGGTAAAAGCGTGCCCTAAGGCTATTCAAACTCCTGTGGCCATCTCTCCTGCTTCCATAGCGGCCTTGCCAATTGTAGAGAATACCCTTGGGGATGAATCTGAGGGGGTTTAATGATGACATTGGTTACTATATATTAGGAGCCCCCGCAGAAGTAGAGGTTCCTAATCATTTGAACGCTGGAGGAATAGATGAGACCTCCATCCCTGAATAAACAAACCTCAATCAAATCCTAGGGTGTCCACAAGTGATTGGCACTGCCAGTTATGGTGACCATTTCCTAGCTGGCTTGATTTGATCCCTTCAGAGTGTTCATTCCTTACAATCTATCATAATAACTACCCTGAGACGGCTAGAAAGCTCACCTCCACCTTAAGGCACAAGGAGGTCTTAGCTTTCTCGCCTAACTTCATCAGGACCCTCACTAAGGTTGAAGTAGTCAACCAAAAGGTCCAAATATTGGCCATCTTGGACACTGGCTCCCCAGTCAACGTGATCTCTACTAAGCTTATTAAGAAAATAAAGCTAGCGCCTGACTTAAGTACACGCAAGAATTTGGAACTGCTGGACCCAACAATACCCGTGCTTTTGAGGCATATTCCTCTCTTCCCATTTGAGTTTGAAACTTATTTTATCAACCCCTGCTGTGGCTTTAGATAACAACGCATATGATATGCTCATCAGCACTCAGTTTATGATTGCATATGAGGGAATAATCAACCTGGAGCAAGGTTACCTCTCATTGCTCAACTATGAAGTCCCATTAGCCTTATCAGATAAAGAGTACATTAAGCATGAATACTCTTGCCTGGTCAAATATCCCCTCTCAGCAATACCTTCATCTTATACAACTTCTGATCGCAACACAAAGAAGCTGCCCAATTCAGTGGAAGCTATAGAAGGTATAATTTTTTATGCTGCAGATGAGGTCATGATCAAGCCTATGGAACAACAAGTGGTTGACATAAAAAGCACACTTCATACACCACGCCACTGTTTGTTGCTGTTAAGTTTTCAGCCAATGGTGCAAGCTAAAATGACTGAACGATGAATTTGAGGATAAAAATTCACTTTTCAAATGAAACTCCTGCTCATAATCAGGAAGTAGATTCTCCAATAATAAGACTTAATAATAGCCAAGTAACCCTGGTACGCTCACCATTCTTAAGTTACTGGCAACAACAATTATGAGACCTTCTGTCTTTGTACAAAATTAGGAAATTATTCCTCTATAATCAGGACTACTTCTCCAACAGGTAACTGAGTACTTCTCTTTGGGAAGTATAAATGCACACAACTATCTAATATAGACTTAACAACAACAGATACAAATATCAGATAGATGACAGATGGACAGCAAAAATTTAATAAACTAAGAGACATTAGTTATTAATGATCTATATAGATGGTAAATGATGATGTTTTATTAATTGGCCAGGCGCCAGTATTATATACCTCTCGAGCATCTCCTGGTTGAACTCATCTACTAGATGAGTTCATTCATATAATGCCAATCCTCTGCTGGTCATGGCAATAATCATGAAATATCCCCAATTCAATTCGGCCCATTAATTGACTAAAAATAGCAATTGTTTCAGCGTGATTGAAGGCAATTTTACACTCATAATTAGGACAATTTTGGTTGCAAAATCAACATCAAAATCTTCCTGATTAGAGCTACATCATATCTCGATGAATAACAATAGGTGGAATAATAATAATTATTAATGATAAAGATGATGCACCCCTAATTGGTATGTCAGTGTCCTCTCAATAGCACTAAGTATACCCTTAATTGGTATGTCTATGTTTTAAATGCTTAATAGATTATTTTCATTAATTGAATCCAAAACTCCACCTTGGTGCATTAAAATTAGTGCACTAATTTAGGAGGTGCAATTCAGTTAATGCCATGAGACCACTTTGCACCCAAGTGGACCCATAATCAGCCATAATGTAATTATATCATAGCTATTATTATCTATGGTAATTGGGACGATTCAAGTACAATTGAGGTGGTTTTGGAATGGATTTTGTTATGCGGATAAATTGGGAACTATCAAAGGGTTCATCAATGGGATTAATCTATTAGCATTAGTGGTTTTCTCATTGGGTTTATTTTTTGAGTCAACCATCAAAATCTAACAGTTGCACCTTGTTATTATTGATGGCGTTAGTTCCTTGGAGCCTTGTGTATTGCCTGGTATTCTTGACCCAGACTACCAGAGGCCCATTATGCTGCTGTTGAGGAACCTCACCTCAAAAGACATAGTTGTGAAAAACACCAGGAGATTGGCAGAGGGTTGTTAGTCTGTGGAGGACATTGAACAGATTCAACCATTTGGCTCTATGATGGATATGGGCCTTCCAACGGATAACCTGGTATGTACTTTACCTGGCGTCTATAGCTCAGACGAGTTAACCCCAGGTGAGCCAGAATAAGTTCACACTCTCCTGGATGATTACAGCAATATATTCTAATTCTTATATTGATTATGGTCATATGAAGGACTGATGCCACTCCATTGATGTGGGTGATGCTCATCCCATTTGGTCAAAACCATACCACAAATAGAAGGTAGAAGGACAGCAAATGAGGACTGAGCTTCAGCAGTTACTAGACGCGGGGTCGCTAGTTCTTTTACAAAGCCCCTGGTCTTCCCTCTCTTGCTAATAAAAAAATAAAAATGGTGGTCATTGGATAGTCATGGACTACTGCAAGTTAAACAACCTCACGAAAAAGGATAGCTATCCTCTCCCTTGTATTGACGATGCCTTGGCCCAACTCTCTGGCCCTAAGTTCGTTTTCTGCCATAGACTTAGCTAGCGACTATTGGCAAATGGATCTCTCCCCTGAGGACCAGGAGAAATGTTCTCTCATTTGTGTTGAGGGTCTCTTCCAACCAACCCGATTACCTCAATGGTTTTGTAATGCCCCTGCAACTTTCCAGAGCGCCATAAACCATATCATGCAGGGCTTGAAGTTAAGTTTCGTCATCGTCTACCTTGATGACATCACTGTATTTTCAAAAATTTCACCGAGCATCTTGATCACCTGAAGGAGGTGTTTCAATTATTATGTAAGTCGAATATCAAGTTAAAGCCTTCAAAATGTACCTTCTTTCAATAGCAACTAGATTTCCTCAGCCATTCCATTTCTCAAAAAGGAATTAAACCAATCCAAGATAAAGTTTTAGCCATTTTAAAAATGCTGCCCCCTAATAAAATTATGGGATATTCAGGTCTTTCTAGATATGATGAGATATTACCATCAGTTCATCCCTAAATTAGCTTAGCTCAGTGAACCTTTTGTCCGCCTATTAACCAAGAACACTCCTTTTCAGTGGGGTGAAGAACAGAAGGCTGCTTTTGAGACGCTTAAGCAACAGATGCAACAACTCTCTATCCTACGGCACCCAGATTACATTAAACTTTTCACCTTATTCACTGATGCTTCAGACTATGCCGTTGGGGCCATCTTATCCTAATTGGATGAAAACGGTGTAGATCATCCTGTCTCCTACTTTAGTAAGATGCTTTCAAAAGCTGATTGTAACTACAGTGTCATGGAGAAGGAGTGTCTAACTGTTCTTTTAGCTGTAAAGTAATAACGCCCCTTCCTATATGGAACTATCTTCACTGTGGTTAAGATCACGCATTTCTAAAATGGCTACAGAACATGAAAGACCTTACAGGCCAGTTATCTCGCTGGTCACTAAAGCTCAGGCCTTATGACATAAAGATTGAACACCATGCTGGAACCCGTCACATGAATGTTGATGGGTTGACCTGGCTCCCAGTCCTTCACTTGGATAATAGTGAAGTGGAGAGGCTAAATGATCTTTTTTTTGACCCCCAATAACTGGGAAGATGAGGATGAGCCTGTGCAGAAAATGTTAGCCTGGCACTCCCATAACACCAAAGTGGATAATGGGAAGTTGTATAAGCAGGTGGGAGCAAAATGGCTGCCTTACCTTTGGCTTTGGAACGTGTACCTGCTATCCTAGAATCCTACTCCACTTTAGGTCATGGACGGGCCAAGAAAACTTATGAGTGGATTATGGATCGGTTTTATTGGGATGAAATGATGGAAGCTATTGTTGATGTCTTGGAGGCCTGCCTTACTTGCAAGAAGAAGTCCAGCTTCAAAACTAGATATCAGTATCAACCAACCACCCCTCAACAACCTTTCTCCACTATTAGTCTATATGTAGTAGGTCTCTTCCTCAGTCCACTAGTGGCAAACGCTTTATCCTAATAGCAATTGACCATTTCACTAAGTGGGTGGAAGCCGTGGCTCTCCTTGCTCAAACGGCCAAAGCCACAGCCACCTTTCTTACATTAGAATATAATCTCTTGACATGGCTGTCCTCAAGTATTACTCTGCAATAATGGAAAAAAACTTCACCTCCAGAGTAGTAAAAATCCTGGCCACCTCCATGGGGGCTCAACAACTTTTCTCTGATCCATACAATCCATTGACTAATGGGACTGTGGAGAGAGACAATAGACCTTGGTATCCATCCTATGTAAAATGGCCTCTTCTGATCCACTTCACTGGGATCAATTCTTACTCAGTGCCCTTATAGCTTATTGGATCAGTTATCATCGGATTGTGAAAATTTCCCCATTTCAAGTCTTGTATGGGTGGGAACCTGTAATACCTGCTCTTCTGGTTAAAGATGTATTCTCCTTTAGAGTTGAGGAACTTGAAAGAGTTATGCGCAGATTAGCATAGCGCATCATGCAACTCCAATCTGAGGCTATGACTAGTTTAGCCAAAACAGTGACTAGAGAAGGGCAGGCTGCAAATGAACTCTGAACTCCCCTGCCTACATTCCAAGTGGCTGATATGGTACTTTAATATCATAACCACATCACTCTTAGAAGCGGTAAGCTTTGATCAATATGGGAGGGCCCCTTCACCATCACTTACAAAAGGGGAAATGAGTATTTAATTAAATCTTTAGCTACAGGTATTACTTTCAACCACGTACATAGCCATTTCCTCTGACCTTATTCTCCCCCAACCCTCTTGAGGAAGTGTTGTCAGACATTTGCCCTCCCAACTGAGAAATAAGAATTTTGAAGGTCAAATTCAGATGAAGAGGGGAAATGTCAGCCATTCGCAATTTTCTGATGTGGTTGAGAGTTCTTTTATTAATAATAAAATTAAGGAAGTCAAGAAAATTGGCCAAAAGTCCCTGGCCAATTCTTGGTGGAACCTCATTTATTGGGGTAACACCAGCTGGAAACCTGTACAGGCACTAGCTATAAAATTGGCCAGTCAGATTACTCTGACCTCACCATGGACCTTGGGAAATCCTCGTAAGGCACTCCCTGACCCCAACAAAGTCCTCTAACGCACCTGCATGGGGACCCCCCCTTTTATAGGCTTGGCAGGGGTCCCCCAGGTGCAAGAAATTTTTTGGGAGATAATTGGCTAAAGTATATAAAAATGTTACCTCATGGGTATGCGTTAGCCAATCAGAATTCCTCTTCATTTGCTCTGCTGCCTTGAAGCAAGTTGCTGAGTTATGATATGTTATTCCCTCATATTTTTTAATTCAGACAAGGTTAAGCTGGTCTGAACTTATTCCCAAATCCCCTCAATTCTCAAATTACTCCAAATACCTAAACAGTTTGTATATTAAGAATCATTGTTTTGCCCCTTTATTGCGCTTCTAATAGAAATCATAAAAATTCCCAATTTAAGTAGCGCTTTATTTATATGTTTGGACTTTTTATAATTCTTTGTAAAATCCAGCAGGCGTTAAGCATCAGCGAGCAAGAATTGGCTGTATTCCCCCTCTCAACAGAAGCTATTCCAACCTCACTCTTGGCAGATTGGCTCCAAGCTTTCCATTTTATAGAGTGTCCATGTTTAAACAGAGAAGATCTCAGACTGCTTAATATATTCTGCATACTGGCTAATCCCAAAAGACTGGCAATTATTTCACTTAAACCACTTTAAGTTAAAATAAAAGGATAGTACTGAGATTATGTGAGATAGGTTTTTATTTATGTAAAAAGTATAGTATTTTATAATTCAAGTTAAAACAAGACAGTAAAATGAATAATTATTAAAAACTAAGTAGGGACTATAGGTTTCCAATATAAGGAATTTTTAAGACCCCTAGTTAGATTTCTCTGACTTCTTTAGTGGCTTCATCAATTTGAGCTAGTTCCTGTAGCTGCAGGCTTATTCTCATGGCAGTTATCCCTGAACATGGATGTCCAGGGGCCCTTTCATTAGTTTCCACTTCTGGGTTTTGGACTGTTGTATCTTCTAATATTTTTTATTCCAAAATCTGATAAAATGCTTCTTGACTTCAGGCTTGAGCGATGGTGATCCTACAATGCATCTCACATTGTGGTTTAAAGTGACTCTCATAATTGGTTGGTTTCCTAATTTGAAAATATTTATTTTTGAGCTTCAAACGCTCTTAACAGGATAGGTTGGCATGGCCATCATCACATCATTGACGGAATGCAAATTATTTTGGCCCCCTGAAGGTATAAAAAGGAGTTTATTCTCATAACAACTTCAGGTGACATTGCCGTCTTAATTAGATAAACCTTTTGATTCATAAGGGCGAAAACTACATCAAATGAAATTACTCTGCTGCTGAGAAAAAATAGCTCTTTTCCCACATCTATAAAAAGTTTTCGTTCATCCCCATCTGTGGTGGGTTGGTCGCCTGTACCTCCACCAGTTTGGGGGTTACTTCTGCTCATTTCACTGGGTAAGGAATGATCTAATGAACCATTTGCAGCCTCATCTGTGACATATATAATAACTGACCGGTACACACAGCTTTGCATGTAAATATTTGTGTATGCTTTTTTATCTTTTAAGTTAGTATAAGGCTAATGCTGCATATATATGAGTTATACTATGATATTATGAGCTATAAAAAATTGATTTAAATTTTTATTTTATGGTAAAAATCTTAAGTGTATGATTTATTCATATAATGGAGGTTGTTTGAGAATATTCTATCATTTTAATGACAGTCAATATGTGATAATATCATTGTTTTTTGTCAGCTAACTTTATAATGCTGACTGAGATGCTTATATTACTTAAGTAGTGTTTTGTTTACCTTAATTAAAACTTTTTATGACAGCAGTCAAATAGCTGATAGACAGACTAAAATTTATTTGTTTATATTAGATCAGGCAGCATTTAGTTGTGGCGGTTTAAGAAATCATAAAAATATTGCATAAGCAAGTATGTTTTCCAACTTCTCCTATTAAACTACTCAACCAATCTCAAATAAACTTGGTACATATATTCTATAGTATAAATATAACAATATAATTGTTTGGTTGAATTAATTAGACTAATGATTTAGAGTATAAAGTTAGTGATTACTTAACTTTACTTTTATCAGTATATTTATTTAGAGGAATATATTAGTAATCTCTCTCTGCTTGGTGTAACTTTCTGAGCAAATTAATTTTGGTAAAATAAAAGAAAACACTTAATTGCACACTGAAGTCTTGCTCCAATGTCATTGGATCCCCTGCTGACTGTCCCAGCTTGGGGCAGCGGCAAAACTCCCTCTTCCATTTTCCATATGACAGGAAAATGCATTTGGACTAGCTCGCCCAGTCATTCCAAACCCTTGGGATGATTCATTCCTACCAAGGATCTGGATGCCCATCTCACCCAAACCCAAGCGGTGCCCTGCTGCCCATTGGTGCTCCCCCAGAGCAACATGCATTTCAGCCTTAGGGTCAAACATGGGAAATTCTTACCTACAATGACCAAGCCATTATCAAAATGGCTCAGGCGGTGATGACACCAGCCTGCTTTATTGACTTGCACCCCCATAAGGGGTACTTTGATCTTGGCTTCCCATGTGAAGCCAATGCAGCCACTGCGGCAACAGTGCCATTAATTTACAATAGTATTCTCCTCCCAACAACGCGGACCTAGCTCCTAACGGACACCAGCTTGGTGGTCCAGTTTGCTGGTTTGCCCACCCACCTCCCCCCCCAAAGTTCTCCACCAGGAGCTGATGGAAGGTTTGGCAGCCTATGGCGCCAACCCCATCTTACAATTTGTGGTCCCAAATGGGGCCACATGTCTCGCTGGGCCTTGGGCTTATGCCACAATCAGCCCTGAATTTACAAAATTTTCGTTGGCAATTCCCCCTGTGCCACCATCCCATCTGCCCCCAACCATCCATTCTGGGCCCGCATTGAGGGCAGATGGATGATCTGTCCATCCTGTTTTGAGTTAGACCACTTGAAATTCAAATCTTATACTCAGAAACTTCCACCAATGCTAAAAGTTTGCCCGATGTCCACCAATCTGCTGCCTACCCCATGCTAACCCCAACATGGGGTACAATCCTACCTTCCCCCTCCAATGTCTGATGCTGTAGCTGCACCTACAGCCACCAATCAGCACCCACCTTGCCCCAATGCCAAAATTAATTATCCAACCAAACATTAATTGAATCCCAGTTTGATCCCATGCATCCACAAATGAATTGAACAAACCTCAACTGTACGCTGATTCCCCAATCCAATTCAACTAAAATCCATGGGAATTATTGGATGAGATCTATGAATCAGGTAATGTCATTGAAGAACTTACGCTGCAACTTGAGTGGCTCTGTAATGCAGATTGTGTTAAAAAATTCCCACCTCAGAAATATGTCCCACAACCTAACGCCAAACCATTCTACAGCGACCATCAGCTTGCAGTAGACGCAGCTGCCACACCAGATTGCCATCCGCTTTGCAAAGCAGCCACCAAATATGTGGCTGCACTTGCAGGAGGAATTACATTTCCCATCATCCCCAACAATATTACTCCACAAAGTAAGACCAACATTAAAACCTTACACAAAAACATCACTGAAGCCATTCAGAACGTGGTAACAGTAGCACAGAATCCAAAAGCAAAAATAACCTGAACCAACATTGCAACATTTGTTAAATTCCCAGACGCCTGCCTCAAAGCTGAAGACGCTTTGGGAAAATACATCGTTGTTATAATGATGGCTGGCAACTATTTGGAAGTTTCAGTCATTAAGGATATCAAACCCCATGCCGCCGATGCCCCCACACCCTTACTATCTGCCTTAACATGCACCCTACTCTGGAATGAGATGGATGTGGCTGAAGACGAGCCCCCCAATCCCCCTCCCCGTCCACCATGGAGGGATAGCAGTATTTGCTACCCACCTGGTTGGATATTTTGTTAGGTATGATTCAATCAATCCATCCATTTTGGGCGTTTCATTTGAATTGTTAATTTTTATTATTTATGATTTTTAGTTTTAGTTCAGTAATGTCCATCCCCTGGTCAGCTTACCTCAGTTAAATAAAACAGAGGATTATAATAGTAAATAAAATATGATACTTACTGATTGGCATCTACAATGCTTAAAAATATAAGTGTTTTTGTTTATTATATTGGTCAAATATTAATAAAATTAATGAGTACTATATACAATATCAATAAGTAAATTTAGTTGATTTTATTGGTCAATCATATAAGGTAAACTTAATGGTTGCTATCTACAAAACTTCATCAAAAACTAGTTTTTTATTGGCCAATCTATGCTAAAAGTAATGGCCATCTAAGATAATATACGCTTATCACACAATGATTTTATACCATTGACCATATTTTTAACCTAGCATCAGTCATAGGACATATATCATGTCTAAAAAGTATGAAGCAATTGTTCTTTCATATATGTTTCCTCAATATAAAAATCAAATTATGAGAATTTATATATAAATATAAGCATGTAGCAACATAAATATATAGTTAATTTTTTATAAAATACATTATACATGATTAACAAATAATATTTAATGTATATAAAACTGATAAAAAAGGCACAGCTACTATATTACTTAGTCTTATTACATAATTTTCTTAATGAAATAATCATGTAAAGCCATATTAAAGATGAGTTTTATGGAATAGCTTTGGTCCTTTTCAACTATCATAACAAATAAGTAGTAAAACTTCCATTGTATACCTGCCTTAATTAGGTACTTACACTTGGTGAAATACCTGAAAACCTAAAAACATCTCAACAATTATAATACTTATTGAATAATACAATATATATTATTTTATTAAAATAAGTCTTTAATAAGTTGCAGGATACTGATAATAAATATTAGATTATTTAAAAAAGAAGGGGATGCTAGCATAGTAGGAATGGTGTTCTACTAATGCCTCTCATGATGCAGGTTCAAACCTGTTTGTGGCAGAAATTTAGTATCTTTGTGCAAAGAGGATAGCAATACATCTGGAATCACGTAACATGCCTTAGTCCAGCCAAGAAAATCAGTAAAGTTACATAATGTAATCCTGGCCTATCAGATCATGTGCAGGAAGGTTTTACCCCCAGTACTTGGTTTTGTCCTCCAATTCTATATTTTCGCTTCATATCTCAAATATTGTGTGATATTACCAGGACTTAAATATCAGATGAAGACAAATTGAATATTCTAAGAGTCAAATACTGCCTCTCTATCAATACTTTAATTATCAATAGTAACTTTCCAGAGGCACGTCTCCTAAAAAATTGATAAAGGAAGAAAAGTTCCAGAATCACCTAAATCCAAAGTGTCTAAGAGACAGCTATGGAGATTCCAGATACTACAATGGCATAAAAGAAATCATATAGTCCTCTTTTGTTTCCTGAAGCTTGGGGAGATCCTGATTATTGGTCCAAAAGGGAACATTCCAGACGTGATAACCTTCAGCTCCCTGTAGATATCAAAATCTTCAAATAAATCATATATTGTTATTTGCTTATTTAACTCAATAAGTTTACTATTTCTAGGACTTTACTGAGGTTATTCAGCAAGTCTTGGCCATCCCAATAGTTCTGACCCTTGTTGTATTTTTATTTTGAATTAATATATCCAACTCTTATTAGCTTCAAATCCTTTTCCTTTTTTAACCCTGTCTATCAACAGAGACAACAGAAAACTGGTGCTCCCTGCCAGGTCTTCTAAGTTGCCATTAGAAAGTAAGGATGCACAAGAAGATGGACATCAATCCTGATCAAGAAATGTCCTAAGATAATGAGGTTTTTGCGTTAGCCATTGGATCAGCAATGCTTATTTTAAAGTAGGCACTACCTATCCCAGATACATTAGAGTTTTTAGCTGAGTACAGATGAGAAGTCCCCTTATGAACCAAAAGAATATCATGTAAGAATTTGCAATATTTTACTGATCATACAGCAACTGTTTGATGGTATATTCAAACCTGAGGAATTCTCTAGTCAGGTCATATCAACAGCCATCCCTCTACTTTGTGGAAGCTATACTAAGCTCTTAGCCTACCTGCTACTAAAGTGGGAACAAGAGCGGATCATTACCTTTGAAAGATTGTACACCCTGCCATTTATCTCATTATGCAAATTTTGGGATAACACAATCAAGATGTACTGCAACATGTGGTCCTAATCAAGTCCTTTCATTCATTTAGCTATGACTTTCAACAATCTGCTTTGTCTTGTGAAAGGGAATTGAAATGCGATTCTTGAAAATTGCTATATACCAATGAGGTCCGCTGCCAGATGGCTTTACTGGATTAGAGGGCCATCACATTCCTGAAGAACCAACTTATAACTTGATTTAACGCCAATTTTTGAAGCCCATCTTTGTGTAAAACAGATTTCATGACTCTTAGATTGTATTTCTGACCTTGAAGAATAATAAGTATGATGGTTTATGCAAATTAATAAGCCTTATGACAATCATGCCAGGGGTGCAAGGGCCTTAAGGTCCAAAGGGCCCCTTGGCTACCAGGGGCTCTTTGGGCCGAAGGGATCCACTATTACTCATGGATCTCGAGGAGATTGTGCACCTCCTGGGCCCCCAGGATCAACAGGGCCACCGTCCATCAGGGGACATTGGCCCTCCTGGGCCCCTGGTCTACATGGTACATCATCCCTCCTGGTTCACATGGATTGATAGAAAACTCTCATTTTTTAAAAGGATGCTGGACCTCTGGGGCCCAAGGCCCTCCATGATATGCCATAATCAAGCCATAAAATGATTATCATTAGTCTTTATTGTTTGATATCCAAAATCAAGTCAATTACTAGGACCTTGGGTTGTGGCTATTGATCATTCTGTAATGTAAATATTAAGGGCCAGCCCCTCAACCCTAACTATACCCTTTAAGTCTAAGCAAATGGGCTCGTGAATGTCAGTAGATTCCCCCAACTGTATAATGCTTGGTTATATTGCGTCAATGATCAGCTTATACAAATTACTAATCAAATTGAGGCCATTAAGGTGGAACAACTCTTTACTAGGGGGGTTATAAAAGCCCAGAAGCTAGAACTACAAGATCTTAAGGAGCAACTTGCACAGAAGGCCACCTCTACTGTTATAATGAGTCAATAAATGGATCTACAGAATGACGTGAACAATTATAGGGCTAAGCTTGACCAAATGCAACCTACTGAGTACAACAATATTGAACCCTCAATCTAGAACCACCTATAAAAAATTGGTTTTTCATTTTATCAATCCTGTTTCTACCAATTCAAACCCCCATACAAAGAAAAAGTATCTCCATGGTGAAGGTAGTATCACCTCCTTCCTATATGTATACAAAAGTGCTATGGAAGAGGCTACCAATCAACAAAAAGTTAGAAACCTTCTCACCTGTGTGAGTTATATTCAAGAAATTATGGTTCCTCACATGAAGAACAGCCAAACATGGAGCCAAGTTAAAGCTGCCTTGATAAAAGACTTTGGGAGCAAACATACCCTGTCCTCTCAATATACAAGACTTTATGTGCATTTACATCATACATGGAGATACGCTTACTTGGTTGCATTAACTTTACTATGAAGCTCAGACCTTGGTGGTCTATGACTGCATTTCTCTTAATGACCTTATCATGGTTGCCATATTAGCCTTAGCATCTCGCTCAGAATTACAGTTACATATCAGCGCCATCAATGGAAACTTCACAATCATTTTGGACATCAAGGAGGCCTTTGTTGAAGTCCTTACCATTCTACTTCAGAAAACTTCCAAGCCCAGCTACTTTCCCAACTGAATACCTCAGGTTAATGCTCTTGAGTAAAGAAGCTAATAATAATAATATACAATGCATTTTCTGTGGAAGACGTTGGCATACTATCAAAGAATGCTACATATAATCACAGAGGAAGAAGGAAAAGCATCGTCAACATGAAGGGAGAGGCTCTTAGTATTAAAAACCATCTTTTTTTTAGTACTAGATGGTCCAGTATTAAAAACCATCTTATGCCTCAATCATCTAACTATTGAGCTATTGCATCTACTGCCTTCTCTACCAACAATTTTGCTGATATATATATCAAAGTAAAGAATGATTTGTAATACTTTTGTTCCCTCTGTGTTCCTATAACTTAATTATTTAATTACAACTGCAATTTATGGACTCAGTCACCAAAGCAGAAGTTTGAGTGTTTAAGTCAAAAGTACACGCAATTGCTAATACCACCTCTCCAGTAAATGCTATATCACCAAGCTGGTCAGACTATGCTATAGTTGCACCTGACCTTAAACGTAATGTTGATTATGAAACCTCTGGCACACTGCACCAGTTCACTAAGTTCTTACTTGTCCTTAGCCATTTAGTTTGGAAGCTTCCTAAAACTGCCCCTGTTGTGATTATTGATAAACAAAGCTATAACTTATTTTTATGAACGTGATTTATAGGCAAGCATTCTGAGAATATCAATCTATCTGAATCATATTTGTCTATACTTGGGTTCTGGGTTCTACTTATCTTCCAAAATCTCATCTCCAGGAAAGAAAGGCCCAAAAAAAGAATATAAATAATGGAATATGACTGAGATTATATTAGGTAGAGTATCTCATTTTAAGACCACATGTGTAAATGCCTCCCCTGTTCATTGAAGTTTGAGAAGATATGCTTTTATTTTATCATTCTCAAATAGTAGTACAGCTCAGGAGCAAGTTATTGTGGATACTCTTTTAAGTACACTCCACCAGAAAACATAATTTATATTTGTGGAGTAGATCATCTGCCCATCAAGGAGATATTGCCATTCTCAGGCACCTTGGATTCAGCCTACTTAGGCACCATATTAGTTTTGGGAATCTGATCCCAATCCCATGAGTCATAAGGAAAAAGATCCTCTAAATTATGTTTGGAAGCTGACAGTTGATGAGTTGTATAGTTTGCACAAATTTGGTACCCTTCAGGACTTTGGACTTAGAGACCTTCCCATTATAGCCGCCATCAAGCATAATATTGGCTCAAATCTTGATGATGCTCAATGAAAGGCTGCTGAGAAACTTTTAGCTTAATATTCTAACATATTTTCCTTTGGACCTGTAAGGAGAGTGTTTATAACTCTCCTGTTTCCAGCGGGGTGGTGATTGGTGCACAGAGCCAACGCATAAAAACTAGCTTTTAGTACTAAAGCTACTAGTGCCCAGCAGAGGGTGCTGAAACAATAATAACTAAAACCAAGAAGTGCGATAATTAACCATCCAAAAACAATGCGGTGCACAAGGAGAGAAGGGGTAAACGGCCCAGGTTGTAGGGAACCTGGGCGAACCAACAGTGCATGTGGGGAAAATCTTATTGTGTTCAAGATGGAATGGTCAATGTGGCGCAAGACCTCCATGAAGGGGTCCATGCACAGGATCATCCAAAATAACATTGTAATAAAATGGTAAAAACGGGGAAATTTTTATTGAGAAGTTGACCAACAAGGAATTTTGGTCAGGGAAAACATATTTAACCTTTGATGGGGAAATAAGGGGTTTGCATAAGTGGACCCAAGCACTGACCCACCAATAGACACACGCTACCATCCAGATTGGTAGATTATGCCAAAACTTACTTTACTTGTATATTTAATTGAAGTTTGATTTGACCCAAATGTGTGATTTCATAAATGGAACAGGTTTTGAAACCCCATTCCTTACCAAACTGAACCAAACCATCTGCTTTCATTATGTAGACCGTTTGTTTCAATGCCTGGGCCATTGTAAGGGCTGGGCATTTGGCACCCCAGTAGTACCAACCTGGGCATATTTTGCCCGTTTCCAGCGTTGGTCTAGGTTTGCCTAAAGTCAGGGAGAGCCTGTAACTTCACCTTATGGGCCTCCTGGCGCCCAGCCTTATCCTTGGGGTTGGTCCCCACTATGATGTCATGTGACCATGACTTTACCCTCTCCTCCTGATGGGGCTCAACTCCCTTCAGGGGCTTGCACAAGGAAAAAGTTTTTGTGGGCAGGGGCCAACTTTATGGCGGCAACAGTCTGTTTGAGTTGTGATCCAGCAGCCTGAGGAAAACGCTTAAAGAAGGCTTCAATTAGATCTTGGGCATGCACACAATCGCGTGCTGGAACCTAACTGTTCTCTGCAGCATTAAAGCCCTTCCAGGATACCAGGTACTCCAGTCTTCTTTTAACGCGGTGGGAGGCAACTATTTCTTCCACCTCCCACTCTGGAGCCCCATCCACAAGATAGGCCTCAGGAGTCTCTGGTGGGGACCCTCAAACAATGTCAGTTTGCTCTCATGAAACACAGAGAAGATCCAAAATGAAGGGGGTAGATCTAGCTGGTATGAAACATGGCCCACCTTTCTAACAACGCGGTAGGGGCCAAACCTCTTTGGTCCCAGCTTCTTGCATGGCTGCTTGTTAGGGATGTTACGAGCATTAAGCATCATGAGATCCCCTTCCTTTTATGCAGGACCCACTCGGCGCTTCCCATCAGCATTCTCCTTATATACCTGCATAGCCGCCTCCAGACTTGTGGAAACCCCTGGTGGACCTTCTTGATTGTCTTGGCAAAGTCCACCACCGCTTCAGCCTTAGACCCACATCTGGGCTCCATGTTAAATGCGGGGTTAAAGCCATGGCTGGCTAAAAAAGGGGAACAACTGATTGAAGAATGCAACGTGTTATTGTAACTAAATTTGGACATTGGAAGTTGAGAATCCCAATCAGAATAATCTGAAGCGGTGTAACACCGCAGAAACTGTATAAAGCATTGGTTAACTCATTCATTCTGCCCATCTGATTGAGGGTGATAGGCAGTCAAATGGCAAGGGCGAGTCTGAAGAGTCTTTTTATAACTCTTCCCAAAAGATGGAGGTAAATTGAGGTCCCTGGTCATTATTAATCTCTTGGAGGACTCCATGGAATGCAAACACATGCGTGACGAAGAGTCTGGCCATCTTAGCCACAGTTATTGTTGTTCTGCAAGGAATGAAGTGGGCGAACTTCATAAAATTGTCCAGCACAACCATGATGGCATCATAACCATCAGAGACAGATAATTTCACAATGAGATCCACCAATAGAAGTCCAGGGCCCTTCAGCCTTTTTAACTGGTACCAACAACCCTGCTTAAGGTTGACAGTTTGGCTTCATTTGGTTGCAGATCAAACACTCCTTACAATAACGCCCTCCTGAGAAGGCAAGCCCTTCCAATTGTACATGTGTCATTAACTCCAATGTATTTGCTTTACCAGGATGACTAACGGTGAGTCCATCATGATGGTCCTGGATGATTTCCAGGAGAAGTGGGCCAGCAGGAACCCATAGGCGCACCTGAAACCACACCATCTCATCCTTCACGTGATAGTCCCTGGAGAGATCCTCTTGATTCAACTTGCATTTAGTAAGTAACATAGTATATTCAGCTGCTAGCGGCTGAGAAAGGACTACCTTCCTAAACATATTATGTTCCTCCACATTTTCCAGAGGTGCAAGCGCTGGCCCGTTGGACAGGGAGAGAGAGGTTGCGACAGAATTTTACTTGGAAGAATCATAACCTGTGTGTTGTGAACCTCTACCTCCTTGGGATCAGGTGTTAAAGCAGGGTTGCAGCTCAAAGCATCCCCAAACCATTATCCTTGCTCTTGGTAAACTCATATGTGAATGCAAATTGGGCAAGGGTCTCATGCCAATGGGTCTTCCGAGGGGTTAGGACATGATGGGCGCTAGTACAGCAAGGCACGGTGATCTATATATATGCGGAATGGTTGGGTAGAGCCATGCAAGTGATGACGCCAATATGTTAGCGCCTCCACCATTGCTAGTAACTCCTTGTCATAAACGGCGTAATTCAACTCAGGCAGAAACATTTTCCTGGAAAAATATCCCACCAGATGCTCTATCCCATATTGCCTACTTGTAACAAGGCAGCTGCTATGGAGAAGTTATTGGCATCACTAGACACAATGAACTCTTTGGAAGCGTCAACATGATGGAGGATGGTCGTGGACAACAGGGTGCACTTCACAGCTTGGAAAGCATCCTCCATAATGGGGACCACTGAAGCACTTTGGAACCACTAGCCCTATACAAGGGTGCTGCCACCTTAGAAAGATTTGTTGTGAACTTCTTGATGAATGTACACAGCTCTAGAAAGCTCCTCAATTCTTTTACTGAATTAGGGGTTGGCTACTCACAAATCGCCTTCTCCTTGTCTGGAGTTATCATGTGTCCTTGATTAAACACGACGTTGCCCAGAAAAGTGACCTGGGACTTGAAGAATTCGCACTTGCTAATCTTCAACGTAAGACTGGTTGCCTTTAACCGCTCCACCACTTGCCAAAGGTGTACTGCATGGGACTCCTGATTAGTGGAAAACACTAGGTATCATCCATGTAGGCAACCGCGCATACCCCTAAAAGTTTTTCAACGCTACATCAATGCATCGTTGAAAGATGGCAGGGGCATTCCTAAGCTTAAAGACATGACCCAAAACTGAAAATCCTTTTCTGGTATGGAAGGTGGTTAACCATTCTTGTCCCTTTTTAATCCAAATCTGATTGAACGCATTGAGGCAATCCAGTTTGGAGAAGAATTTCGCTTTCTCCACATAGCGCGCAATCTGAGAGTCCAAAGGGATGGGATGGAGGTCTGGTACCGTGACATTGTTAAGGTTCACATAGTCCACACATGGGTGCAGAGTACCATCAGACTTCTCAACAAAGAGAAGTGGAGAGCATAAAGGGGAGGTACGCTGAAAAATCGCACCTTTGGCTAGCTGTTCCTTCACTCACACATCCAACGCCTCTTCCTCCCAGACAGTCAATGTGTAAATGGGGGAAAATATACGCACCAGATCCACAGTGAGCTTGAAGTCACAATCAAACTCAGAGTGCTCAGGGAGTGCATTAGCAGATGCTGCATCAAAAGAGGATTCCAACCCCTCCAAGCAAGAAGGTATAGGAACTTCCACTGAGGGCTTCCGCAATGAGGCAAGGCTATAAGGGCGAAGGTGGGGCCAGTGGGGAAATTCTCCCTAGGAATTCTCTTCTGACAAAGGCACCACTAAGGTGCAACCATTTTTCACGTTGAGGAAGAGAGGTATTCTCTTTCAGGTTGGTTCTAACGTCAAACTTTCGCCACCACTCCACACCCAAAATGATAGGGAACAGGAGGTTTTTGACCGCTCTGAAGTGATCAGGCAAGTGGTACTTGCCAACCTGATAGTACACTGTCACAATGATCTCCAGAGTGGGAATACCTCAGGACGCCCCTCCCATAGCCATACCACCTGCAAGTAACTCAGTCCAAGGTAATCGGCTAGTCTCTGATCCATAAAGCTTCCAGAGGCGCCAGTATCCATCAAAATAGTAGTGGTGATCTTTCCTAAAGGGGAGGAGAGGGTCGCAGTCAGTAGAAATACCTGGAATGGTCTTTATTTATTGTAGACAATGACAACACTCACCAAAATCTCTCTGGCTCAAGCGAGCCATCAGAGTATGTTTTGGAATCAAAAAAGGGGTAGGGATAGTTGGCCACTCTTAATACTGAGGCCACATACCCCACCATGCCTTCTGCAGATGCATATACTTTACCATATTTTAAAAGAAGTTCTTTATCTGCTTCCTGAGTGCCCCGGATCATGGTAGTGATCAAATGAGAGTTCTCAGGGGTTATTTGATATACAGGAATAGGGTTCTCATACAAGCCATAAAAGCTCAAAACGGCTCAGAGGTTTGGATAAGATTATTATCATAAAACGCTTTTTCAGATGCAAATGACCCTATTCCCCTAACTGCAATGGAATGCCCAACGTTATCCAAGGCCAACACTCACAGTCCCATCTGCGCCAATTCCACCGGCATCGTCTGAATGTGCTGTCGAGAGAAAACTCGTTTATTTGAATGGAAATTGATTATTTTGGCAGAAAGTCATGGAATCATGACTTTTGGGCATCGAGGCGTCCATATCCACCAGGTATGAGCATGAAGGGTGGATACTTTCCAGTTGAAGGCAAACATAATAATGCCAAGTTACTCCAACGTTCAGGAAAAAGGGAAAACAGCGGTGCGGCGACCACAGCCAAGGCCCTCAGCTGGCACCCACTGTTTCCACTCAGTAAAAGTCCCACACAGAAAAGTTCATGCACATAATTTTAGGCAGTTGGTTGACTAATGTAAGGAGAGTGTCTATAACTCTCCTGTTTCCAGCGGGGTGGTGCTTGGTGCACAGAGCCAACGCATGGAAACTAGCTGGTAATACTAAAGCTACTAGCGCCCAGCAGAGGGTGCTGAAACAATAATAACTAAAACCAAGAAGTGCAATAAGTAACCTTCAAAAAACTACGTGGTGCACAAGTAGAGAAGGGGTAAACAGCCCAGGTTGGAGGGAACCTGGGCGAACCAACGGTGCACGTGAGGAAAATCTTATTGTGTTCAAAATGGAATGGTTAATGTGGCGCAAGACCTCCATGAAGGGGTCTGCGCACAGGATTGTCCAAAATACCATTGTTGTAAAATGGTAAAAATGGGTGAATTTTTATTGGGAAATTAACCAACAAGGAATATTGGTTGAAGAAAACATATTTAACCTTTGATGGGGGAATAAGGGGTTTTTCATAAGTGGACCCAAGCACTGACCCACCAATAGAAACACGCTACCATCCAGATTGGTAGAATATGGCAAAACCAACTTCACTCATTTAATCAATTGAAGTTTGATTCAACCTGAACGTGTGATTTTGTAAATGGAACAGGTTTTAAACCCTGTTCCTTGACAAACTGAACTGGACCATATGTGTTTGTTATATAGTCCATTCATTTCAATGCCTGTGCTGTTGTAAGGGGCTGGGCATTTGGCACCCTCAGTAGTACCAACCTGGGCATATGTTGCCCATACCCAGCGTTGGTCCAGTGTGTGCCTAAAGTCAGGGAGGGCCTGTAACTTCACCTTATGGGCCTCCTGGCGCCCAGCCTTATTCTTGGGGTTAGTCCCCACTATGATGTCATGTGACCATGACAGGACCCTACAACCTTGGTAAAACTAATGGGGTGACACATCAGAAAGATACGGAAGATGATCTATCATATGGACCAAGCCTTATCAAAAAATTAAGGTGGAGGAATCAAAAAGTAGCTGTTAAGTTAATAACTTATAAAAGCTAGCTTTTAAAACCTCACAAAGCCCTTAGCATCACCCCTGCTCCTGGTGAAGAATAAAGATGGATTCATTGCATGGTGATAGATTATTATCTATAGGACTTGATCACACAGAAGGGAAGCTACCCTTTACCCATTATTGACAATTCCTTTCAGATGCTAGATGGTTTGAAGTTATTCTCAGTGAAATTATTCAGTGGAGCTGGGGTGATGGATCTTGCCCAGAAGGCCAAGCTAAGTGTGCCTTCATCCTAAAGATTGACTGTTCAAGTCTACCCAAATGCTGCAGGGCCTGTTCAGCGCCCCTGCTAATTTCCTGAAAGCCATGACTGGCATTCTAAGGAGAATTTTTAATTTTCTTGAATCATGGTTTATAGACAAAATCAACGTTTTTCTAAACCTTTAGCTCCCACCTTAACCATTTGGGGCAAGTCTTTCAGGATTTACAAACAGCTTCTTTAGAAGTGAAGCTTTCCAAGTGCACCTTTTTCAATAATAGTTGTAGTTTTTAGACCTCAAAATAATGAAAGAGGGATTAGATGATTACCAGACCAAGTTACAGTCAAACATAAATTGTTCCCACCCAGAGTCTGAGGCACTCAAGTTTTCTTGGAGCTGGTGAAGTACTACTAGCAAATTATTTTCCAATTTCACTGAATTTGTATAACCCTTGGGTTATCTAATAAGAACACGCCTTTTGAATGGGAATTATTGCAACAGCAATACTTTATTTCTTTAAGGATGTCATTATCCAGAACACTTGTGCTGTTTCCCCCAAACTCAATAAACATTTTTTTATTCACCAAAGCCAGCAATGTTGCTGTTGGTGCCATGTTGGTGCAACAGTATTATAACCAAGTGGACCACACTATTAGTTAATTTAACAAGACTCTGTATAAGGCCAATCAAAATAGCGTCACTGAACACAAGTGTTTAGCTATTTTCCTATCTTTAAAAAATTTTATCCTTTCTTATATGAAATGCACTTCACAGTAATAACTGATCATTTCTCCCTATGCTGGCTGCAACAGATGTATGATCCTGATGGCCGCATGTCCTGGTGGGCCCTATGGTTAAGAAAATTTTAAATTCTTGAACGTCCATCACCCAAGCGCAACGCATCAAAATGCTGATGGCCTCTCCCAACTGTTGGTCCTGGATTTTCTATTCATTAAAGATGACTGCCTATATTATCTCCTCTGTCATTATGATTTATGGCTACTAGAAACCCCAGAAATCAAAAATGAACTCAGATGGAGAGTGACTAATACCCAAATAATTGAAGGTATGCTATATAAATTAGTTTAGAAGAAATGGCTTCCGTATGTTAGTCCCTTTGATTGGACTGAGGTTGTTATGGATGGTCATACTATCACTGGGCATGGAATGATATAAAAAACCCACAAATGGTTGAAGCCTCACTATTTCTGGGATGGAATTCTCAACTAATTTTTAAGTTTTTAAAAAGCATGTATTACTTGTAATAAACATGATAAACCTAACCCAAGTTTTAATCATCAAGTAGTTGCTCCATCAACCCCTTTTCATATGATAAGCATTGATGTATTAGGTCCAATGCACACAGGAGTCCAAGACCACTGATATATAATATTAGCCATGAGCCACCTTACTATTTATCAATGCTATATCTGTCCCTACAACCACACTTGGGTAACTGCCTTATTCTTATAATGACATCTCTTCATGCAGCATGTTATCCCAGTGTGCTCTTATCTGATAATGGCCTAAATTTCACTTTAGAGGTGGTTCAGGATTTAACTACACTATTCAAAACCCACCAAGTTTTTTCACCACCATACAATTCTTACACAAATGGTTCCATAGAGAAGGTAAATGACACTTTCATTTCCATTCTAGGGAAGATGGTTTTCTATTGACTCACTATTTTAGAACCTATTACTACCATGTTCTTTTCTTGATTCTTGGGTCTTCTACCACCTGGTAATAAAGATGTCCCCTTTTGAGGCACTTTACAGTAGAGAACCCTCCTTACCAACCAGCCTACAACCCATACTATCTTTGGCAACTCCAAGGACATCTGAAGATCACTTTAAAAACTCTAATGGATGAGATTATCTGTTTGAAATCTTTATCCATGGATGCCTTGGTACATATCACAACCAAGGAGACTGGTCAAAGCGACTTATAATTACCCTCCTTGTCATTTTACTAACATGGATACTTAGTGAAGTTTTACCACAATAATCCTAGGGAGCAACTAACAAGCTTTCTACCTCATGGTCTAGGCCCTACAAAGTCCTACATAAATGTGGGTCTGAGTATTTTATTGTTATTGTTGAGAGAGACATGGTTGTCAACTGGATACATGGGTAATTCCTCAAAGCTTTCATACCCCTCTGACAGGACCTTAAGAGTGACATTGTTGGGATTCATACCTTGACAAAGAAAAATTATATAATGTCAAAGTTGTTACCACCTCTCTACCAATACTTTAAATACTGATGGTAAGCTGTCAGAGGCACCATCTTAAATAAAGGATAAAGGAAGAAGAGTTCTAGAGTTACCTAAATCCATGGTGTCAAAGGGAGCCCCATGGAGATTCCAGAAGACTGCAATGACATGATGAAAAATGATTTATTTTCATTAACTTCCTGAAGCTTAGAGAGATCCTAATTATCACTTCAAAAGGGAATGTTCCAGATGCAATGACCCCCAGCTCCGTATACATATTAGAAGCTTCAAATAAAGCATATATCATTTTCATTTAAATAAAATAAGTTTTATATCCCTAATGCTTTATTATGGCTACTAAGCAAGCTTTAGCTGTCATATATCATAGCATGATTCCTGGGCTTAAATAAAAAATAAGGAGACAGTAATAAAAATTAAAGGGGTCAAGTTGGCTACTCTACTTGACCTCAGATACATCATGGATAAACACTAAGTTAAGGCCAAGCAGTACCAGTGTTAACTTTTGGCGGTATTAATTAGATCTTCTAAGCTGGTTGCACAGGTGTAACACCACTTAGCAACAGACAGATGATATGAAGATTGTGAATCATTATTAAATAATAATGATATTTAAATACAAAGCTATCAAACCAATAGACACTACTTTATTTATATATATCTGCAGAAACTTCCTCTAACTTTCCCTATTTGCTCTACTTCCAAAAACCTCTCTCTCTCCATTCTCTTGTTCAGTTCTTAACCTTGAATCTCCTCATTCAATTTCAACCTGTCAGCTTAGTAACTCTCTATTCCCTATAATTTAAAGGTTTCATCCCATCATTGAGGCTTTGGTAGAATTCCCTCAATTTTCCAAACTATTTCACTTTGATTAATTTGCTTCACATTGACATAATTTACTGCTCAAATCTTGAGTCTCACCTTAACTCATAAAATATGATCCTCTGTATATAGGGCTTATTTTTTAGTCATATCAATCTCTTGACATTACCCCCTTGACTGGACAATAAGCTCATTTTACTTGTATGCCCATAGAAACTTTGCATGTACTCAGTTGATAATCTAACCACCCTTGGGTTCCTTAATGGTTTAGGCATCGATACCAATCTTCTCAATTATCTCAAATAGTCTGGTCCAGATGTTAGCGAGCTTGTTCTTCCTTCCAAATCAATATTGGTCTTAGAACAAGACATGATCTATTAAAGCAAACTGTGGGATTCTGCTAAATCTACTTTGGTCAGACGCCTGATCACAACTCTTCTTAGATAAACTATAGAATAAGATTCTGTTTAGAGTTTTATCAGCATGTCCATTAATTTGGTCAGCTAACGCTGCAGTTCTACTCTGCTTGTATTCTCTACACAGGAGTAAACCAAAGCGGGAAAAGCCAGATTTCTATCATAAAGCAATTGGAAAGGACTCTTGCCTGTTGACGAGTGGTAGCTGATATTATAAGCTAAGATAGTGGTGGATAGGAGGGTACTCCATTCAGAAGGGAGAACCTTTACAAGATTGCAGAGAATGTTTACCAATGTTCCATTAGCCCGTTCCGCCATTCCATTAGATTCTTGATGATATTTTGTAGTCAATACCCCACGGATTGCCATTAGTTTATTCAACTTGGGCAGGACATGTGACATGAAATTGGTTCTGTTGTCCATGAGGATAAATTGCGGACATCTATGTCACTATATGACACACTCCATGATAAACTTGGTGGCGGTGACGGCCCTAAATCATTGATTGCTCTTGCTTT
Organism: Massospora cicadina; assembly: GCA_022478985.1. Classification (NCBI taxonomy): domain Eukaryota; kingdom Fungi; phylum Entomophthoromycota; class Entomophthoromycetes; order Entomophthorales; family Entomophthoraceae; genus Massospora; species Massospora cicadina. The sequence continues at coordinate 201,499 of JAKSZP010007944.1, forward strand.
CACTCATCTTTTCAAGTGATTGATGGCTACTAGTATATACTTAGAGAAGTTCAAGTCAGTCAGAAGAGGCCCCACCACAAAAAGGGAAACAATATGCAATGCAAAATGAGGCTTAACCAGCTAGTAGATGGTTTACTTGTGGAAAGGTTTTTCCACTTGGCACTGGTGACAACAAGCAACTGTCTCAAGCACGTCATAATGCATGCTCTTAGTAGTGATGGGGTCACAAGAACTCTAACGTTTTCTTGCAACCCTCCATGACCTATCGCCTTATGGGCATCCACAATAATTGCTGGTCTAGCGGAGGGCTTCAGGAAACTCAGCTTCACTTCTTCAATCTTATTTATAGTTCCCCATTTCATAAGAATGTATCTCATCTAATCCCATCTAGTGCCTTGATCACATGTAACGGTTCATTGTGATATTTTCCACAATCATCTTCTCATACATGAGTCATCCAAATCTGCCATGATAGTTACTACTTAGTAAACGTGAGAAATAGTCTGAATTCTAATGTTTTCCCACATATGGTGTACTATTTCAAAGTCATATGCTTGGAGCTTTAATGCCCATTGCGTTTGCCATCCTATAGGTTTCCAAAGATTCCGCAGCCAACACAAGGATGCATGATCCGTTACCACTTGTAATTTCACTCCATGGGGGTATACCCAGAACTGTTTCTACACATATATTACCATTAAGCACTCACACTCAGTCACAGTGTAATTACGTTCATGAAAGATTTAAGCTTCAGTTATAAAATGTGACAAGGTGCTCAATGCAATCATCATCCTTCTGAGTTATTATTGCCTCTACAGCGGAAATTGATGAATCCATTTGCACTATAATTTTCTCTTTGAAATTAGGTTATTGCAAAACTGGCTCACTCACCAACACAATTTGAAAGACATCAAAAAAAATTTGACATTGTTCAGTCCACCCAAAGGTAGCGTTCTTCTTCAATATCTCAAAAAGCGGTTCTTAATACAGCTGAAATTAGGAATGAACCTCTGATAGTACTGATCATCCCCAAAAACACTTGGATATCTTTCTTATTGCCTGTCTGAGGCATCTTGCATATTGTTCCACCCTCACTGACTGAGGTTTTAGCCTTTGAGTCTATCACAAACCCATTAAATTCCAATTGTTCCTTAAAATATACAATTTCAAGGCTTGATCTTGATGTTAGCATCAGCAAGTTATTGGAACACTTGTTCTAAGTGGTCCAGATGTTCTATGAACATCCAAATGAATACATTGATATTGGCAAGGTAAACTAAGCAAAAGGAGAGTATCTATAACTCTCCTGTTCCCAGCGTGGTAGTGCATGGTGCACAGGCCCAACTCCAGGGAACTAGTCATTAGTAATACAGTTACTAGATCCCTGCAGAGGGTGCTTGAGCTGTATAACTTAGGTCGAGGGTGTGTAGCAGTTAATGTAAGAATCAAAATTGAACTAACAACAAGGTGGGAGTGAACCCCAAAGTGGGGGTATTACCCAAGCGGTTCTCTGAGTGGGAGTGAATAGGAGTCACAGGTTGGAGAGAATTTGAACGGCCCAACGGTGCATGAGCAGAGAGATTTACAATGCTAAAATTAAATAGCTAACGTTGCATGAGACCTCCTCAAAGAGGTCCACACACAGGTTTGTCTGAGATAACATATATAAAAATATACTATAGAAGGGTTCTTTATTATGAGGGAAGTTGACTAACAATAGAGATAAGTCTCAAGAAACAATTTTAAGGGAATTTGGTGGAACAATTAATTGATGGAAGTTGTGCTAAGCTGAGGTGCACAAATAAGTGCACACTTCCATCAGGTAGTGTGCTATACTTGGTAATCGACTGATCTTGGGTTATTGATTGGAGAAGAGGCTGACCCAATCTGAAAATTTCAAAAACCAAACTGTTTTTGATAACTCGTTCACTGAGAAACTGAAGAAAACCATAAGTTCTAATTTTAAAATTGGTTATTTTTAGTTCACCTGCTGTTATACAGGGCTAAACTTCTTTTTGCATCCCAAGGACCAACCTGATCATACCTCACCTTCACCCAGCGTTGATCCAAGGTATGTTTGAGGTCAGGGATGCCTTCCAACTTCACCTTCTTGGCCTCCTGACATGCAGCTTTGTCCTTAGCGTTTGTCCCCATTATGATGTCATCTTTAAGCCATGACATTACCCTCTCATTCTTTTGGGGCTCTACCCCCCATCCAGGGGCTTGCACCAGGGAAAAGTTCTTGTGGGAAGGGTCCAACTTTATGGTGGCAACTGTCGGTTTGGGTTGTGATCCAGCAGCCTGGGGGAAACGTTTGTGGAATAATACAATTAAATCTTGGGCATGAGTGCAGTCACGCGCTGGTACCCAAATATTTTCTGCTGCATCAAATCCCTTAAAGGATACTAGGTACATAGGCCTTCTTTTTACTCTGCGTGAGGCTACTATTTCCTCCACTTCTCACTCTGGCGCCCCATCCACGAGATAATCCTCAGAAGTCTCTGGTGAGGGGCCCTCAAACAACGTCAATTTGCTCTTATGAAAGACATAAAAGATCCAAAATGAAGAGGGAAGATCCAACTGGTATGAGGTGTGGCCCATCTTTCTGACAATGCAATAAGGCCCAATTCTCTTTAGCCCCAGCTTTTTGCATGGCTGCTTGATAGGGATATTTTAAGTTTAAGCATCATGAGATCCCCTTCTTTGTACGCTGGACCCACTCATCTCTTACCATCAGCATTATCCTTATATACATGCATTGCTGCCTCCAAACTTGTATAGACCCCCTGGTGTATTTTCTTGATAGTCTTAGCAAAGTCCACCACCGCTTCAACTTTTGATCCACAATTAGGCTCCATGTTGAAGGCGGGGTTAAACCCATGGTTGGCGAAAAATGGGGAACAACCAATAGATGCATGCAAAGTGTTGTTGTAGCTAAACTAAGCCATAGGAAGGTGAGAAACCCAATCTGAATGATCCACAGAAGTTCAACACCGCAGGGACTGTTATAAGCACTGGTCTACTCATTCAGTCTGACCATCAGATTGAGGGTGATAGGCAGTTGAACGGCAGGGGTGAATCTGAAGAGTTTTACACAACTCTTCCCAAAAGATGGAGGTGAACTGGGGTCCCCAGTCACTAATGATTTCTTGAGGAACCCCATGAAGCGTATATACATGGGTGACGAAGAGCCTAGCCATATCAGCTGCAGTTACTTTAGTTCTGCAAGGAATAAAGTGGTTGAACTTTGTAAATCAGTCCACCACCACCATAATGGCATCATAACCATTGGAAACAGGTAATTCACAATAAAATCCACCAATAGGGAAGTCCAAGGCCCTTCAGCCTTTTTAACTGGTACCAACAACCATGCTAGTGGTTGATGATTGGATTTCATCTGTTTGCACACCAGGCACTCTTTACAATACCTTCTCACATGAGCAAGTAAGCTCTTCCAATTGCATGTGCATCAAATTAACTCCAGAGTCTTCGCCTTCCCAGGATGACCAACAGTGATTCCGTCATTATGATCACAGATGATTTTCAGGCGAAGTGGTCCAGCGGGAACCCATAGGCGCCCCTGAAACCACACCATCTCGTCCTTATGTGGTAAACCATAATGATATCTTCCTGTTTAGCTCTCTCTTGGCGAGGACCATATTATATTCAGCCAACAACGGCTGAGAAAGAACTGCCTTTCTGAACATCATGTATTCCTCCACATTTTTCATAGGAGAGAGCGCTGGCCCATGGGCCAAGGAAGAGGAAGTTTGAGACACAGTCTTACTGGGGGGAATCATTAACTGGATATTATGCACCTCCGCCTCCTTTGGGTCAGGAGCTAAAGCAGCGTTGCGGCTCAAAGCATCCACCAACCCATTCTCCTTGCCTTTAGTAAACTCATAAAAAATGCATATTGGGCAAGGGTCTCATGCCAGCAGGTTTTCCAAGGGGTCAAGACGTGATGTGCGCAGTAAATATAGTAAGGCATGGTGATCTGTACGCATGTAGAAGAATCAGGAAGAGTCATGCAGGTGATGACGTCAATAAGTCAATGCCTCAACCACTGCTAATAACTCTTTGTTGTTAACAGCATAGTTTAACTCAGGCAGAGACATTTTTTTAGAAAAATATCCCAATGGATGCTCAATTTTATATTCATCTACTTGTAATAAGGCAGCCACTATGGCAAAGTTGGAGGCATCAGTAGACACAATGAATCCTTTTCAGGATTAACATGATGAAGGATGGAAGTGGGCGCTGACAAAAGTTTCCTGGAAGCTTCCTCAATTTCTTATTTGACTTCCTAGGCTGTTAGCTGAGGTTCCATATTAGGAATTATTTTATTTATAATAAAACCTTTGTTTGGCCTATTTGCAAATAAAGATGCGTGGCAGCTCCCCCTTTTGGGTTGGTCACCACTAGTGCTAAAAAACATGGCAAAGGATGGACGTGGACAACAGGGTGCACTTTACCTCTTGGAACGCATCCTCCAAAAATGGGAGACCACTGAAGGACTTTTGCCCCACTCACCTTATATAAGGATGCTGCCACTTCAAAAAGATTTGGTGTGAACTTCATGAGGAACGTACACGTCACCAAAAAACTCCTCAAATCCTTGACCAAAGTTGGGGTGGGACATTCATGAATTGCCTTCTCCTCATCTGGAGTTATCATGTGTCCTTGGTCAAACATGACGTTGCCCAGAAAGGTGATCTGGGACTTGAAGAATTCACACACTGATCTTCAGCGTAAGGCTGGCTGCCTTCAACCATTCCACCACTTGCCAAAGGTGTACTTCATGGGACTCATGATCAGGGGAAAAAACCAGAATATCATCCATGTGGGCTAACGCACATACCCCCAGCAGATCCCCCAAAGCCGCATCAATACAGCGTTGAGAGATGGCAGGGGCATTCCTAAGCTTAAAGACATGACCCAAAACTGAAAATCTTTTTCTGATACAGAATGAGGTTAACCACTCCTGGCCCTTCTTTATCCAGATATGATTGAACACATTTACGCAATCTAGTTTGGAGAAGACTTTTGCCTTCTCTACATAGTGTGAAATTGGAATCCAAATGGATGAGATGTAAATCTGGTACAGTAACGTTGTTTAGGTTCCCATAATCTATGCAAGGGCGTAAAGTTCCATTGGCTTTCTCCATAAAGAGAAGTGGGGAGCATATTGGGGAGGTACGCTGAAAAATCGCGCCTTTGGCTAGCTGCTCCTTAACCCACACATCTGATGCTTCTATCTCTTGTAAGGTCAAAGGGTAAATAGGGGAAGATATATGCAACAGATCAACAGTGAGCTTAAACTTGCAATCATACTCTGAATGAGCAGGTAATTTATTGGCTGAAGCTGCATTAAACGAAGATTCCAGGCCTTCCAAACAAAAAGGTAAAGATACCTCTAGCGAGAGCTTCAACAATGGAGTGATACTGAGAGTGTAGATATTTGACCAGTGGGCCAAATCACCCTGAAAATTAGCCTCAGACAAAGTAACAATTAGTTTATGGACATTATTTATTGTTAAGGATAGGGTATTGTCTCTCAAGCTGGTCCTGATGTCAAACATTCGCCACCATTCCATTTCCAAGATAATGGGGTAAAAAAAGGTTTTTGATTGATTGGAAGCGGTCCATCAAAAGATGCTTGCCCACTTGAAAATACACTAAACCTAGTACCATCAGGGTGGGAATACCTTGAGAAGCCCCTCCCTAACTATATCACTTGGCAAGTAACTGAGCTCAAGGTAGTTAGCTAGGTCCTGGTCCATAAAATTCTCAGAGGCTCCAGTATTTATCAAGATAGTTCTGCTAATTTTATCTGAAGGGGATGAAAGGGTAGCAGTTAACAAATAATATCCAGAATGATCTTTATTCATAGCAGACAACTCCAACACTTCACCACCAAACTCTTTTTTAGGGTCTTACATGCCCCCATGGTACATTTCTGCATCAAAGAATGGAGAGGGATATTTGTCCACTTTTATTACTAAGGCCACATATCCCTTAATATCTTCAACAACTGCATAAACGTTTTTATAGTGTAAATGTAAATCCTTCTCCCCCTCCTGGGTTCCACGGATCATTGTGGTGATCAAGCGTGGGTTCTCTGGGGTGATTTGATACACAGAAATGGGGTCCATATCTGAAACATAAGAGAATAAATATGGTTTGGTTGTATATATGGCAACGTCATTATGAAACGCGTTTTTGGTTGTGAATGAGCTTATTCCCATTTTAGCAATGGGTTGTCTGATGTTATCCGAGGCCATCACCACCAGGCCTTTCATCAAGGATACCATCTACACTATCTAAACATGATGCTGAAAAAACCCTGTTTAATTGAATTGATTTTATTATTTTAGGTGGAAAGTCAGGGAATCACGACTCTTGGACTTCAAAGCATCCATATCCACCAGGTACAAGCAAGAAGGATGGGTACTTTCCAGTAAGAGGTAGCAAGAATATTGCTGAGATGCTCCAACCTTTGGGAAAAAGAATAAACAGTGGTGAATCCCACCACAGCTGTGGCCAAAAGCTGGTGCACACCATTTGCACTTTGTGAAAGTCACACATGGAAAAATTTGTGCATATAAAAGAAAGTGGTTGGTCAACTAATGTAAGGAGAGTATCTATAACTCTCCTGTTCCCAGCGTGGTAGTGCATGGTGCAAAGACCCAATGTCAGAGAATTAGTCATTAGTAATACAGTTACTAAAGCCTTGCAGAGGTTGCTTGAGCTGTATAACTTAGGTTGAGGGTGTATAGCAGTAAATGTAAGAACCAAAATTGAACTAACAAGGTGGGTTTGAACCCCAAAGTGGGGTTATTACCCAAGCGGTTCTCTGAGTTGGAGTGTATAGGAGGCACAGGCTGGAGGGAACCTGGGCGTCCCAACGGTGCTCAAATGGAGAGATTTACTTTTGTGAAAATTGATTAGCTAAAGTTGCATGAGACCTCCTTGAAAAGGTCCGTGCACAGGTTTTCCAAGATAACAAATATAAAAATATACTAGAGAAGGGTTCTTTATTATGAAAAAGTTGACTAATAAGAGAGATTGGTCTCAAGAAAACAATTTTAAGGCAATTTGGAGGAACAATCATTTGATGGAAGTGGTGCTAAGCCAAGGTGAACCAATAAGCGCACACTTCCATCAGGAAGTGCGCTATACTTGGTAATCAACCAAACAGGAGTTATCAATGGTAGGAGAGGCTGACCCAAGCTGGAAATTTTGAAAACTAATTGGGTTTTGAGACTTTTTTCACTAAGAAACTGAAGTGAACTGTCATTTTTATTAATAAAGCTGATTTGTTTTAATGCATCTGCTATTATACAGGGCTGAACTTCTCTTACATCCCAAGGACCAACCTGAGCATAATTTGCCTTCACCCAACGTTGATCCAAAGTATGTTTGAGGTCAGGGAGGCCTTCCAACTTCACCTTCTTGGCCTCCTGACATGAAGCTTTGTCCCTAGTGTTTGTCCCCATTATGATGTTATCTTTAAGCCATGACACTAGGACACAGGACAGCTTCAAGTCACCCAAGATCATATCCATGGCCTGCTGTAAAGTAGCTAGGGCGTTATATAACCTTTGAGGATATACATGTGGGTTGGAACAACCCTTTCAAAGCATTTATAGCGCATTTATCAAGTTCTGCCTCTGGCAACTCAATATGCCAGTATATTGATATTAAATCCATGGCAGAAAAATAATTATCCCCTCCCAGCTGATCTAAAGCATCGTCAATCTTCAGGAGGGTGTAGATATCTTTCTTTATGATGCTATTAAGCTTTAGATAGTCGATGATCACCAAGTTAAGCATTTTTATTCTCAACAATTAGTACTGGTGGTGCCTATGGACTCTTGGATGGCTCCAATATCTCCTGTTTAATTAATATGTCTACCTCATCAGAGAAAACTTTCTCCACAGTTTTTGAGCGCCAAATAGGACGTGACTGAATGGGGGTGATCGCCCATGTCTACCCAATGCATGACCCCTGCGCACATCCCAAATTGTGATCAGTGGATGCAAAATTCCTCAGTATTTTTTAAACAGGGCCATCACCCTATTCTTCTGTTCCTCTGACAGCCCATTCAGAGCTTCCTGTGGAACTACAGTCATCAAATTAAATGAGATTTTTACAGGTAGGATGAGGCCCTCCCAAGGCTCAGATTGTAAGTATAATGAACCTCATCAATAGGAGTCAAGTGTAAATACGCCACCACTTTTTGCCTTTGGACCATCATAGGCTCCTTCTGTAGGTTCTCTATCAGTACTTCCACTTCCCCATGCCCTGGTAACAGTAACTTAGGAGCCACATGGGGTTTGAGCCAAGATTGCTGGTAGGTCCCATAATCTCTCTATATAGACCTTCTAGGATATCTAATTCAAGCTCCATCACTAATATGACCTGATGCCCTGAAGGTATACTTATGGCATTTGCAGCCCATAAGGAATGCCATTGTACTCATAAATATGTTTAGGCAGAGCTCTGGTCCTCCGCTTCATTTGCAAATACCAGAGTAATTACCCTGTCACTATACACAATATCAATTTGACTGGAGCGGATTGGGTCCTTTAGGTCTCCGCTAGAGGTAAAATAAATGGGGATCTATTGTCCCAGTATACTAATTGTTTCTTCCGCCATATTAACCATTGCCCCAAATTGCTGCATTAACATGGCTCTAGTTAACATGTTGTAATTATTATGCAGAACCACCTTTGTAGTGGAAGCTCTGACCAAACTGAACCTCAGAGATAATGCGCTGTAAGTGCCCTCTGACACAGTGCTCTGTGCCCCTGCGGTCCCATAAATTACTTGATGTTCCACATCAGTCTTCATTGAAAGCTTAGCCATGAGCTTGGTAGATATTATATTGACTGGAGCACCAGTATCTATAATAACTTGGATTTTTGCATTCTGAACAAAGATATCACATTAGGTATACTCCAAATAAAAAAGACATGTTTGTGTTCTAACATGAACATCCAAGGGCTTTTTGTTAACAAGAAAAGTGACAATACCATAACTAACATGAGGCAACTCCTTAAAACTTTTTTACTGGAATTTCAACAATCACCACCACTAGGGAGGTGACGTCTGTTGTGGGTCTAACTTCACCTGTGCCACTTTGCTCAAGGCTTTGCCAGGCATATAGCTTTTGCATATCTCAGAGGAACTTCATGTCTTTAGGGCTATGGTTGCTCTCTTGGGTTGAGGCTGAGATACTATGGGGAGGTTGTTGATATAATAAGTTGTTGTAGTGAGTACAGAGGCTAATTAAAAAGCAACTTGTGGGAATTGTAAAGGAATATAAATTTAGATTAGCAGAGGTAAAGCATCCCATCTATACTCCATTCAAGCTTTTCCTTGTTCAATCAGGACAGTCAATAATGCATGAACATGCAGGTTTCCAGGGAAGTTAGCCACATAGTGGCCTCTTTGGCCACATAAAAAACAAGCATTCATAAATGGCTCCCATCTCTGGATCACACACAAAGGTCCAGGTCAGAATTAAATGAAGAATTTTAATTTGGCTGAGGATGATCCAGTTGTTTGTAAGGAGGACAGAAAGGGCCTGTAAATATATTAAGTGGGCAAGTATTTCCCAATGGATTATAACCAGGTTGTTTTAGTCTATTACCCAATGGAGATGCAGCAGCAATTTTGGCAGCTTTCTGGTCCACATTGGGAGCACTAAATATACAGAGAGATGGTGTAAAGAGTTAATAATTAGTAAAAACTCCGCATCCTCTTAAAGAATGTGAGTCATAGTGTTATAAAGTTCACAATATGGATTAACAGCTGCCTCCATAGCTATGCTAACATCCTCATTGGTTAAGATATTTTTTTCACTAACACATAAGCTTCAGCTGTAAAAATGCTCCACAAACTTCACCAGGGACTCATTATTTTAAAACTGAATTGTCAGAAATTTGGCCTTGTGCTGCGCCATATTCACCACACCTCCAAACAGATGGATTACAGTCTCCCTCACCTCTTGATATGTTACAGTACTACTCTTAAGGTAACATGTGACATGGTCAGCTCTCCCAACATCCAGAGCAGATAATAACAGTTTAGCTTTACACCAGTACAATGCTCCTTCCACAGCAAATTTGAACCATTTAAAATATCCTTTCATGTTTCCAACTTGACTGAAAGGTGGAAACTTCTCAATCTGTACAAAATCACCTGGCTCTATGCTTTGGGCTTGGGGATTAGACAGTATAAGTTTAGATCAGCTGAGAGGAACATCACCTTGTGGTAAAGAATAGGGATGTGAGGGCAGATGAAAATCTGCCATAGTTAACTGGAAAGAGGCTGGATTGCTGGGAGGGACTGCCACAAACAACAAGGGGTACTTGCTGGTTGACCCATAGTATTCCTCCCCAGAATTGCCACTGGCTGCACTTTTACCTCACTTGACAATCTGTTCAGTGAAAAGTTTGTCTATTATATACTCTTTTTTTGACCAAATAGCATTGACACCACCCATCTATCACCCCCTGCCCCAGTTCCCAACTCCTTTCTGTAATTCATGTTGGAATTCTTGCTCTGGGTCCAAATTATGCCCCATTTTCTGAAGCCATACAAGGACATTCTTCAACATGCCCTGCATTCTCATGTTCTGCAATCCAGTGTTGCGCACTTGTCAGTTCACTTCATCCATTTGATTATTAGATTGGCTTGTTCCTGAACCAGATCCTCACTAGTCATCAAAGGTTATCCTAGCACACTTGCATATTAGCGTACTATACCATCTTAAAGAATGGAAGAGTAATGGCTCATCTCCAAGTCATCTGGCTGGAACTCTTCAACTGATTAATCTGACCTAGCAATTGGCTGTATTCTGAGGTTGCTGAGAAAGAGCTGGTCAAATGTTTGGCCGCCCACTGATTGCTCCACTCAGCTTAGTTGGCTAAATTTGATTGCTACTTCATTGGTGTTGAGTAATTGACTGAACCTAATAGTTGGATATTTGATAGGGACATAATAATGTTATCATGCTTAAACTTATTATGGATCATATCAGATATCAGCAATTATGGATCAGGTATATTCTAAGCTTATGCAAAGCTTAGGATCCACGGCCTAGCGATTTCATTTAATAATATTTGACTATGATGACATGGGCTTGAGGGCTTGGTTGGTTAGGTCAGACTTAAATTAAGTTTTAATTTAATGACTCAGGCACATGGGCTTTGTTGGTCTATGTCAAAATTAGTTCTATTGTTGTTCAAGTTTTTGATCAAATTAATTACTAATTAGTGATACAAATCGCCTTGGTATGTGCTGCCAATTACATGTGAAAGAGAATTGGTTCAGCTATTTGCAGATGCATCCAAAACGCCATCTTGAGAATGATGATAGTGTTTACACTGACCCTAAGGCTGAGCATGATGCCCTGAGTCAAAGTATTTGTAGACGTTCTTACAAACATTTTATGTGTCCAAGTGCCATTAAAAATGAGATGTCATGGGTAAGATGTGGTGAACATTGAACCTCTAAATAACCCTCAAGTTGATGCTAATAAAAAACATTCAACTACTATGACTTGTTTATAATTTAACTTATAAACTTTTTGCGTTTAATACTTTACTTTATATTAGTTGATACTTTACTTGGGATCAGTAAGATCAGGGCGGCATGCCATCATCCAAGTAAATGACAGGGTATACAAATTTAAGTACTACCAATAACTTATATCTTAAATTTTAGTCACCATCCAGTCTATTGTCATCATACAATAGATGTATGAAATTTCATCCCACTGCAGAAGAAGAATCAGCCCTCCAAAGAGAACCCAAAATTCAACAATTGGCATGATCAGCCATCCATCGCTCAGACAGGGTAACCCAGTCCCTCATCCAAACTATTGCCATTTCAGTTCCTTCCACCTGATCAGACATTTTCACCATAAAGTGCTCAGTGTTACTACCCAGCACTGTGACATACCATAACCATTCACCCAAAAGCCCATGCTGGTCTAACAATTCTATTATTACTCAGGGCAGCTCATGATTCAAGTGTGGAAATAATTTACCCATGTGCCCTCTACCACTGCCTCCCAAGTTTGATCCCAGTAATGGACTTTGGGTAGGGGACGATTTTGACTGTGTTGGTTTTGCGCGCCAATGCCCCAAACTGAGATAGCAAATAGCAAAGGCGGTCCATGGAGTTTCTGGCCTATCATATGCCACGCATGGAGGTTTTCTGGGTTTTATCCTCCTTTCCCATTTTCTTCACTTTCCTAATTGGTGCAGTACCATCCCCAGGTTGGCCCACCTCAAATAAAATTTAAAATTTAAAATAATTTATCCATGTGGTGGCAGACGTCTACAACATGACTTTCTATGTGCATTAGTTCCCCCTGGATTTCCAAGAAAGAGTGATCAAGGTGTTCAAGTAAGAGGTGAGTGTCATTCTGTTGTGCTTGGACAAAATGTATGACATTGCTGATTTAAATGTTATGTCAGGCTAACACATGCAGTAGTTGGCAGATTAAAGATTGAATGTATACAACCAGGTATTCCTCAACTCCATGGGAGATGAGCTGTCAAGACAACCCTATTGTGGTAGCGTCAATGTAAGACATATATAATTCATAACAGGCTTCTTGGTCACATTAATTATAAAACAGATTCAGGGCAGGTTCATCCACACTTCCTTCATAGAGGTGGTAACCCCATAAGAGCCATTCCATGATACCTCATAGTTGCTGAGGGGTTACATTAGTGGATCTGCCCTGTTGGTCTGATTCCAACGTGGGACAAGTTGCTAACTGCAAGTCCATTCTGGATTCCTCAACTCCTGGTTCCATCACCATAAATAGTGCTGGTTCCTCATTAGATGTCTCCATCAGCTCCCCAAAGTATCAGTTGTGAAACTCTAATAATTTATGATATAAAGAGTGGAAGCTCATCATGATGCCCCAGTTGTCATTGTACTATAGTTGACCAGTGGCCCCCTGTAGTGAGCACCACTGTTAACCTTTGGTGGTATTGGTTAGATCCACTAAGCTGGTTGCACAGATGTAACACCACTGAGCAATGGACAGATGATATGAAGATTGCCAATCCTTAGTAAATAATAATGATATATAGATATGAAGCTATTGCTCCAATAGACACTACTTTATTATATATATAACTGCAGACTACTTCTGCTAACTTTCCCTCTTCATTCTACTCCCAAAAACCTCCCTCTCTTCATTCTCTCATTCAGTTCTTAATCTTCAATCTCCTCAGTTAATTTTGACCCATCAGATTAGTAACTCTCTATTCCCTACAAATTTTAAAAGGCTTTATACCATCATTGAGGCTTTGGTAGAATTCTCTCAATTTGCCAAACTATTATCACTTTAATTGATTTGCTTCACATTGACCTAATCTACTGCTCAAATCTCAATGCTCATCTCAACTATTAAATATGATCCAACAGATATAGGGCTTATCATCCAGTTATACCTATTTATTGGCACCCAGGTTAATTCCCAGAAATCATGTGATGGGTTCCAAAATGATATATTAATTTGCTTAAAATTTCCCATTTTAGTTTAAATGATGATGATTCATTAAATTTACTTTCAGAATGCTGATTAAATTTATCTACTAGATTTTGTATTACTAAAAATGGAAATATTCAGCCTATATTGAAGTTGCAAGATAGTACATACTTGTGTTATAAACTGCCATTGATGAAAGTCTTGTTTATTATCCTGAATTGATTCCCAGCCCCAAAAAATTAAGCAAGGCATAACTTACCAATTTTTTAAAGTAGTGTTAGTCTGATCAATCTTTCTGTTGGCTATATCTTCTTTCTAATAAAGGACTTTCTATTGACTTATCCACTGTTACCTTTTGTTGCATTTACAGGTACCAATTGGAGGTTTTTTGGGGTTTATTATAATCTATAAAGGTGTTGAAACTGTACAAGATGTGTTTTCATTTTACAACTCCTTGTCATTTCTCTGAGAATTATAGGCAATCTCCTGACATTACCCATCCTGATAGTTCTGGCCCCTTGCTTTATTTTTATTAAAAATGACCACATCCAACTATGAGCAGCTTCAAAGGCTGTTCCTTCATTTAGCCCTGTCTATCACAGTTCTAACAGGTAAATTTGTCCAAGGTTGACCCACCTCAAATAAATTTATATTTATTTAAGGTGGGCTGACCTGGGGACAATATTGCACCATTTTTGGGGTAAATGGAAAATTGAAATATGGGAAAGGAGGATAGATCCTAGTAAACCTCCACATGCAGCATTCTGATAGGCTAGGAACTCCATAGACTGCCTTGGTATCTGCTATCTCAATTTGGGAAATTGGTGTACAATGCCAACTCAGTCTTAAATTGTCCCTACCCAAAGTTCATCTACTGGAATCAAACTTGGTGGCAGTGGTCATTGAGTCTATACTCTATCACTGGGCCACCCCCTCTGGTAATAAATAGTAAAACAAATGAAAAATGGAAAACGGTTTGATTGTTAGTCAATTTTTTATATATAGGATATTTGATTTAGTTACAAAAATGTTAGCGGATAATATTTTATTATCACACTGATATGATTATGCAAACTTATATGTAATCAGCTCGGTAGATTTTGATAGCATTGCAGACAAATGTAGATTCTCTTGGGGATTTATTGTATAGATAGGTAGTTAATTTATTACATACTAGCGGAGTTGCCCATGCTTCGCTACGGTGTCTAGAAGTTCAGATATTCAAATTTATTAATTTAGATTTTATATAGTTAAGCAATAACTACTCGGCCATATTTAATTGCTCAATCGAAGCAACCAAAACCACCAACCACTCAGCTAAAACTAACTGAACTTATCAAATCAACTAATAATTAATCACAGACCGGTGTATCCCCCTTTAGGTTGGGACCACCTAGTGCTAAAAAAACTAATAACTAATCACCCCCAAAGCTAAACTGTATCCTATCAATTCGACCAAAAACCATCAACCACTCGGCCAAATAAAATAAACCTATCAAATCAGAAAATTCTAAATTATTTTAGCCTTTATATTGGTAGAGAGCTATCAGTAAGTTCAGAAACAATTAAACCTATTAAAAATTCCAACCTCCAACCACTTAGCTAAAATATATTAAGCCTGCCAAATTAACTAAATATCAATCACTTACCTGAAACTATTGAGCCTATCGAATAAACCAAAAAATAAACCACCACTCAGCAAAAACCAATTATTGAACTTACAAAACAGCCAAAAATTACCAACCCCTTATCAAAACCTATGAAAAAATCGAATTCATGAATATGAAAATACCCAGCCAAATTGCTATATAATTACCATTAGAAATACATGTTCTAGATCTTATATAGAACTGATATTTAAATTTATATGATTATATTAAATAATTACATATTAGCATTCCGTTCCCAAACTTTATAGAATACTTGTGCCAAGTTTGGTGATTTTTGGTTATTTGCTCGAGATAATGCATCTATATAAAGAAATTAACTGACTAATACTTTTGTAAATAAAATTTTAGACTAATTCTTGTTGATACCCAGTTTAATACAGATTTGTTTGTGGGCTTAAAGTTTATCTGATAATCTTATATTTTATAATTGTAGACGATTATCGATAAAATTAAGTAATCAAATTATACTGAATCAATATAAATTTACCAACTATTCAGCCATACCCAATTAAACCTATCGAATTAACTAAGCCACTAAACCACTTAGCTAAAACCATTCGATACCAAATCAACCAATCATCAACTGATTCGTAAACCAAAACTAAATGTATCGAAACAACCAAAATCACCAACCACTTACCAAAACCAATTAACTTATCGAATCAACCAATCACTAACTTCTTTATTAAAACCGTTATGCTTAATCAATACAAACCCACCAACCGCTCAACAAAACCATTTAAACTATCGAATCAACCGAATATTAAACTGCTCAGCTGTAACAGTATAGCGAATACCATCGAAGTATATATATGATTTTCACTTGTTACATATGAAACTTTTTATTTTACTATTAAAATAATATTTTTTAAAATTCATAAACCTTCTCAGGCATGCACACAACAACTCACCAAAGTTTCATCACAATTGGATGAATGGTATAGGAATGCATTCGGGACATACATACAGACAGACAGACATTCATTTATATATATAGATGGTTGATAGTAAAATTGTTATACAGATAAATAGTTAATCGACACCCTAATTCCATTTTTAGAATAGGCGGGGATGAGTGCGTGTTGAATTTTATTTGGTTAATATTCGTTTGAAGCTGTTTTTTCCAGCCTCCCTCAAAACGTGGGTTAATCGAGATTGGTCTTATTATCATCGCAAAAAAGCTTTCTACAATAACTCTATTTATTTTTAACCTAACGTTAACAGTTAAAGTGGAGAACCTAGCACTGGGTATCTGTGTGAGCATACAAAGTTCCATCAAAATCGGTAAGGTAACTTCTAAGGTTACTGTGAACAACCTAGAGCTCCTAGAACTTTAATTATACAGAAGAATACTATGAGGAGCTTTACTGGTCAACAAACTATACACAGAAAACCATTTTCACAAGGACATCAAAATTATTGTATATAAGTAAACCGGTATGAACTTGGGATCAGATTTTAACTGAATATTGTAGTATCTGATATTCATATCGTTACAATTGATAGCTTAAACTCTGAACATATCAAACTGATATGGGAATTCAAAGATTAAAAATGTCAAGCAGATTGAATAAATTGTAATAAATTGCCCAAAAATGATATCGTTGCCTAATTTAATTAGAATCTAACTGCTTATGGTTGAAACATGTATACTCGGGGATAGCTAACTAAATTGACAGCATATGCTTAATTAGTTTATACTCGAAGCGTAAAAACCTAAAAACGTGAAAAATCTTTTTAAAAGTAGGTGAAGTGGTCGAAACCAAGGGAGCATAAGTAAGCCCAAAATAGACAGAATTTATAAATGCAATAATCAATACCAATTTAATAATTTTTGACTAAAAGTAGTTTATTTATAAAAAGAAAGGTGGAGGGTAACTTTTATTGTGAGCAATAAATGGTAACGATAAATAAACAAGAATAGCCGAGTTTGATGGAGCTGGCCATTATTTAGAGCTAGTATACTTGGTAACGGCCTTGGTACCCTCGGAAACGGCATGCTTGGCAAGCTCTCCAGGGAGGATTAAACGGACAGCAGTTTGAATCTCGCGGGAAGAGATAGTAGAGCGCTTATTATAAGCAGCAAGCTTTGAAGCCTCTCCAGAAATTCTTTCAAAGATATCATTAACGAAGGAGTTAAGGATTGACATAGCCTTGGAGGAGATACCAGTTTCACCATGAACCTGTTTCAGTACACGGTAAATGTAAACGGAAAAGGTCTCAGAACGCTTAGCTGAGCGTTTCTTTCCCGCAACAGCACCACGCTTATTGGATTTTCCAGTAACAGCTGCCGGAGTAGAGGGTACAGTAGCAGGAGTTGAGGGAGCAGAGGCCTTCTTCTGAGGAGTCTTGGGTGGCATTTTACACTTAATTATTCATGGCTATTAACGTGGACTCGTATTTAAACCATCTGCCAAATTTACCCTTATCCAACTTATTAGCTTTAGATTTAAAATCCAACTCGTTCTAATTTCAATTTCATCTAATTTATTCCATCCACCTAATTTTCTTTAAGAACCTATCACATCGGACACTCCTTTAAATTGAAATTGGATTTCGTTACAACATTCGGTTCCAAAATTCGTGCTTTCAATATTGCCCATGATTTTCTCTTGTCGATTAACGCCAAGTTTATTATTTAAGGCCCAAGTAAATTGCTGTGTAATTCGATTTGATATTGAATGTTAATATTAATTTCATGATTCGTAATTCTATAAGTAAAGCCAAACATGTGCTAGTTTGTTTATACTAACCTCACGTTTGGTGTTACAAATATTGAATTGTAAAATTGAATCATAAAGGCAAAAATAATTTTACCAATGATTATAATTTGATTTGTATTACCTTTAATCGATAGATACATTGCTTAAGGAGATTATTTAGGTTAGTTGCACATTTATATATTTTACCTATGAAATTTAATAGAAAATAAAAAGGGTGGTTAGCCGAGCGGCTAAAACTGCTTCCACCCCTAGTGCAGGGTATGAGTTCGAAACCTGTACTGGCTAAAAAACATTCTCGGTGTTATATATTTGTCCCAAGGTCGACCCACCTCAAATAAATTTTTTAATATAAAAAATAATACTTGCAACGTGGATGAATCCCCTCTCGAGTTAGACTATCTTTTACTGAAAAAGAATAATACATTTATACATAACTATAAAAGCTACATCTCATCTAATATGAGTTCTCTTTATTTTTTCTAGTTAATCATTAGAATAATTTTGTATAGTACAAAATCCTGATTATAAGATTTTATCAAAAATGCAGCACTTAGTTCTAGTATATAGAATTTAGAAGATCTATTTGTTTAATTATTATAATATTTTTTTATTTCTGCACCAATCTTGATGCAATCTTTTCTAATAAGTAGAGTGCTCTCTGGACGCAATCATTGTAGCTTTATAGTCATATCTATACTGATATATAACCCATATTATCTAAATGTATGCTTATTTATAGCCTTTTAGTAATAAGTAGAATTAAAACCTTACTTATAGATGGAGTAAATTTGAGGGATATTTTAATATAAGTTTTAGAATACATCAAATATCAAAACCTTAGAGAAAATTAGCAAAAAGTGTTTTTTACTATATAAATATATAATTTGACAAAATCAATATTATGAAATTATCTGTATAGATGATTTCTCTTATATGATTAGCTATAATTATACTTACATTTATATTTTTCTTAACAAAATCAAATGTACCATAGTCACATATTTAAGAGGTTGCTGATCTAAATAAACTATATATATATATATATATATTACTTCTATATTTTTATCTATAAATACTTTTATAATATAGTATAATTTTAGTCTAATGATCTTAATAGATGGTTTTTAAGGCATTATATGGTATGGTTATCATATTATAGCACTAAAATTTTAGTTTATATCTAAGTATAAACCTAAAATATTAATACTATATCACTCAAAACAAAACTTTGTCTGTTGTAATTTAAAATAAGTAATATAAATCTTCTTATCTAAAGCAGCTAATTTTTATTATAATATCTATAAGAAGCCATTGAATATATTTATTATATCTTAAGATAGACTAACAACTCAAAAAGGGAAATTATATATTTACATCTTAGGATAGATATAAAGTCTTCTGATAGGTAAATTATATATACTATATATCCAAACTTATAAATATATAAATTAATTTTATTAAGTGTGATGGATGGGTTCTAACACATATGGCAACAAAACAATTTGGAAGTAAAGCTTATGTAATAGTATAGATTTGATAATGCTTCAGAGAAGAGATCCATAGTCTACATCTAGTACTAAAAAAAGAGATCCATAGTCTATTAGCTGTTGATATATCTGGTAAATAGACTCTGGAGAATGGTGAGTGTGATCCTGACAGAAAATATTATGATCTGTCTGCTGGAGAGGGCAAACAAGGCTGCAAGGGCCTTGTCCAGATCTGAGGTATAATGCATTTTTGTCCAGTCAAAATTACTTAATAAAGTCCCCAATAAATCTTTAAAAGATTTAAAATCTTATATATATATTATATCTATAAGGTATTAGAAGACAAAGTTATATTATATATCATGTGTCAAGAATTTTTTAGAACAGCAGCATCCAAGCTGCTGTGAACCTTCCAGGGTCTAAGGGCCTGTACAGAAGGTTCTAAGGCTCCAATAAAAATGTCAGCCTCTTCTAAAACTGTCTCAAAAACCCAAGTGAATTCTTAAGGCATCATGCAAACTCTTGTGCAGTTAGTTTTATTAACTTTAAAAAATGGATTTGTCCTAATTAATAAAGAACTTTTTATTAAGAAATTTTACCCTTTCAAAAGTGCATTAAAATAAATAATTTACCAGTTTCAAATCTCCTAAGCCCTTGGTATCCTCAGATAATGCTTTACTATCCCTATATGGGATATTAAGGCAATGTGGTGATTAGACAATGCCTTGACCATCACATCACCCTCCTCAGAGGAAAGTTCCCTTTGAAACAAGAACTCCCCAATATTGAAGCAGTTGGTGCAGTTGTCAACCATCTTAAAGAAGGATACCTTGAATGGATACCCAGACTAATTTAATTACTGGTAATTGTCTTGCAATGTCTTTGTGTCCATGAGTTCCTCTACTTTGTACACTACCTCCCCAAGGTTATTGTATTTGACAGGTTCCAGCTTCTCTGGAATGTGACCCTCAAATTTTCTAATTTATGACATGTGCAACACTGGGTTTGCATCTGAGCTTTCTTGGAACTCCAACTCATAAGCCACCTCATTTATTTGGCCTAAGACTCTGAAAAGTCCTATGGTGATTAGACTGAACTTTCTTCAATGTGCAGGGGATGAGTAATTTTTTGTTGATTATGAAGAGGTCACTGGTCTGGTACATAGAGCTTCTGAGTGGTGGGTATCCACTTTTTAATTTTGGATATTCATCACTTTTTTCCAAGTTGGCTCTTAGAATTTCAAAAATCCTTTCATCTCATCTACTAGATTGTTGACTGCTGGGTTTGATCCCTCAGGGTATCTCTCCATCATCTTTGGATGGAAACCATGGTTGTCATAAAATGGCAACATTCCCATTAACAAATGGGTGATAATATTGTACATAAATTATGTGAGCTTCAACCAGTTGGACCAGCGTTATTTTTTGGTGGTGAGGTATCACTGGAGGTACTGCTTTAACATTTAATTTAATATCTTGATTTTACCATCCAATTGGGGCAGTACACTTACAAGTGTCTGGGCTTAACCTTGATATTCTTAAGGGGTGTCACCAGAAGTAGAAGATGAACTGGGGCCCTATTTTGGAGATGATTTCTTTAGAGAGCCCATGTTTAAAGAACAATTTTTGACAAAAATCTCCATCATTTTCTTTTCTGTTATCTTAGTTGTGCAGGGGAAACTCCATGTACTTGGTAAATTAATCCACCACAACCAAGTGCAACATACCCCTTCAATTTTAAGATGCTGATGATGGAATTTACATGCAGAGATGACCATGGAAGCTTTGAAATCTGCAGAAGCTTGATTTTCCCATTTAGACTGCTCTCAGAATGTTTCAATCAGGTTTAAATAAGGCAGTGTGTGATGTAGACTCATATAGTACTTTTTGATTCTGGCTATAATTAAGTTCTATATAGCAGATCATCCATTTTCTCATACCTGGGATAAATTATCAGAGGGTGGTCATGTTAGGGTTTGATTAACTCCTCCTGAATCTTATAAGTGAGAACCTAAACTCAACTTTATAGAGAATGAGACTTTTCTCCTTCCAGTAGTTCTTATACTTTTTGTTTTTCTCTTCTACTGATAAGTTTCTGATAATTCTTTCCTGTAGGTTGTGCATCACTGGTCTTCACAAATATTGCCTATCAGATCTTCATTACTTTCCTTGATTGCCACAAACAGGTTTGAGGGGAGCATGGTAGTGGTGCTATAGACATTAAGCTCCTCCTTGGAAAATGACATCTTTAGGCCTTGACTTATTAATTGGTCAACATATTGTTTTCCCCTAGATTACACTTTATTCTAAAATCTTAATGGTCCAGCTCAAGGTGCCAGTGGCCTATCATTGGTTTATCTGATTTGGGCTCTTGTAAAATTACAGCGCATTAAAGTCTGTTTTAATAAAGGAGTTCCAAGCATTTAGAAGGTGGTGCTGCCATTCCTCCAGGCTGGATACAATATCTAAAAGCTCCTTATTGTAAACTGGATAATTTGTCTCCAATGGAGCATCTTTCTGATGAAGTAAACTATGGGTAAATAGATCCATTTTTCCCATCTGCAGGAGGACTGCCCAATCACAAATTTTAAGGTGTCAGTTTCAATATATATGGTTTGCCAATGTTCAGGTGCATCAGGATAGATGTGGTGAGGAGGAGCCCCTTGATGACCTGAAATAAATGTATTGCTTGCTCCCCCATTAAAATGGAACTTGACCAGTTAGTCTGGTTAATGGTGCAACTTTTTTGAAAAGATCCTTGGTGAAATGGAGTAGAAAGTTCACTATGCCTAAAAAGATTCTAACTCCTGTTCTGTCTTTAAGGGCGGACCATTCCTCTACCAATTTCAACTTGTATGGGAAAATGACAGTGCTGTACCTAAGTATGACATTTCCCAAAGTAATACCAAGACTTTGTTAGATTTGAATTTAGATGGCTTTAGATGGAAGTTAGCCTGGTCAAGCACCTCAAAGTTCTTTAGAATATCTTCCTGATGCTCCTCCTTGAACTTGTAGATGATGAGGATGTCATCCATGCACACGACATGACACTTCTTGATGAGGTTTCCTAGTGATTGGTCAATTGTGTGATGAAAACTGTCAGAGCATTCTTTAACCTAAAGGGCATGACTTAGTACCTGAATAATCCTAAATTGCAATTAATGGTGTGTTTTGCTGATGTTTGGGCGCTACCAGCACCTAGTTAAAGGCGTCAATGAGGTCTAGTTTTGAGAAGATTTGGCTTATGGCAATCATTTGCAAGATTATCTACATCAGCAAAATAGGACATGGTTCATAATCAGTTAATATGTTCAACTTCCAGTGATTCATGCATTTTTTGAGTTCTCCACTTGCTTTGGCACCAGCAGGGTAGGAGAAACTACTTGGAGCTTGGATGGAACAATCATTACCCTTTCTATCATATCCTTTATGTATAAATCAAGCGCTTCTTTGGCTTTTGGGTTCAATGGGTACACTGGGAACCCCTGAAGAAATT
This sequence comes from Massospora cicadina, assembly GCA_022478985.1. Classification (NCBI taxonomy): domain Eukaryota; kingdom Fungi; phylum Entomophthoromycota; class Entomophthoromycetes; order Entomophthorales; family Entomophthoraceae; genus Massospora; species Massospora cicadina. Next base: position 224,397 of record JAKSZP010007944.1, read on the forward strand.
TGGAGTTGCTTTAATTTAAAGGATGAAGATTATGGATCCTTTGGAGAGTCAGTGGCATAATGATTCCTTTATAATATGTGTTTTCAAAGACTGTAACTTCTAAGTTATTTCTAATGCAATATATGTGGGTTGAAGACATTAATATTGGAACTTCCCTTACCAATAGATATGAGATCCAATACAACTGTGGTCTTACCCTTAGTGCAGTGTGACCTGGATCATCTTCATATTGAACTATAGAGAGTACTGGTGCCACCTCTGCATGTTTAAAATGATGCAATTTGGTAGATTATTAATTGCATTGAACTATTACCAAAATTGCTGAGGACCCTGATGGAGTAGAGCTTGGAATTGGATACCTAACATTCCAAGGTCTTGGTAGTGTTCACAAGAGTGAAGCTTCCCTTAAGGTGCATTTACAGTTTCAACTTGGTTGCTAACCCTGCGTCTTAATAGTTTTCCTCAGCCCCTCATGTTTACCAGAGCCCATAGTTTTTCTTTGGAACAATTATTCCTGTTTGTATGACAACTCAGCGCAAAAGGCACAAAAAAGTAAAGAGAAGAACAATTAGAATGGGTGTGTGACACTCTGGAAGATTTTAAACTGTTGGGTGGAACAATGGCAAGTTATGACTTGATGTGGCAGCCACAAAATCTACTATATCAGTTAGGTATATATGTCTATTTTTGGACCAGGACCAGTTGGACTTCCATTTGTGTGGCTATTAAAATCTCCTCCTCTGAGTTGGGGCCTAATCAGGTGGCCACCATTGCAGATAGGATGTCTGGGTGCAGGTTCCAACAGAACATCATGGTGAGTTGAGAGGGGGTGGAATTAACTGCTTTGCCAAGAGGGTGGAAGACACTGGCATATTAATGACAAACATATGACCTTATGATATCAACAGAAATTCAGACTAAACAGCATCTTGAGAGACATTGTGCATAAATGTTCATTCCACAAGTTGAAGGCATTTATCCAGATTAGGAAGGATAACTGACTTCATTTCAAGGATATCTGTGAACCATATTGTCAAGAAACCAATATGACTGGATGATAAGCCATCTATCTGGCAGAAAATAGTATATGAGTTGAGGTGAGCCCTGAGATTTAGCGGAAAATTATATTGATATGAAGTGAATCAATCATAGTACTAATAGTTTGGTAAACTGAGGGAATTGTGCCAAAACCTCAAGATATAACAAAAACTCCTAAAATTTAATAAATATGAGATTACTAAGCAGAGGGTGAAATTGACCTAAAATACCAAGAATAATAGTTGTGTGAGAGAATGAGAAGGGGGAGGTTTTTTAGTAGTATTCAGAGAGGTTCTGAAATTATATATATAAAATAAAAGTGCCAATTGGGGTGATAGCTTCATATTTTATATTAGTTTTATTAAAAATTGGCAATCTCTATATTGCCCATCCATTTCTCAATGGAAAGTATCCTGTGCATCAAGCTCAGCAGATTTAAACAATATCACCAAAAGTTAACACAGATGGAAAGGTTTTGAGGCAAAGCAGCCATCACCTGGGCAATCTGCAGTAGTGCTGCAGTGGTGCCTCCTGAAGCTACTGTCAACCAGGCTTGGAGTCTCATGAAAGCAAAGGTTTCATGCAATATACTCAATTTCTCCACAGAGAGGGCCTGGAGGTAATCAATTATAGAGTCTGGAGCAGCTTTGAAGACTGGCATCTGTTCACAGGATGGAGAAGCCTTGTGGCTTCCCTTAGCAGAAACACAATCAAGAAAATATCCATAGAGAATGTTGTTATGCTCATACTAGGAAGGCAAGGCTCTCCACATGGTTCTTTATCATGTCCAATGCCAGGTAAAGTAAACTGTATATAACTCATTTAATGTGATAGATGTATTTTCTCCACATGGCAAAAAAACAATTTGTAATTAAATCCCATGTAGAAGTCCAGAGAATTGATAATGTTATGAAGCAAAAAGGGATCCCTAGTCTGTCAACTGTTGGTCCATCTAGAAAATAACCCCCTGGAGAATGATGAGTGTGATGCTTACAGTAATTAGTAGGGTCTGGCCACTGGAGAGGGCAAAAAAGGCTTTGATGACCTTTTTCCAGATCCAAGGTGAAATCTATTTTGGACAGTTAAATTATACATTGAACATCATAGTAATTATCTAAGTATGTGCTTGGAAGTTTGTGTTTTATTAATTTATATGTTTAATAAGACATTAGAAGACAAAGATATATCTAATGTTTATCAGGGATTATATAGGGGCAGATGCTTGGATGCCACCATGAACCTTGTGGGGTTTAGGGGACCGTGATGTGGGTTCTGAGGCTTCTCAAATATTGCCAGCCTCTTATTAAACCGTTTCCAAATGCCAGGATAATTCTCATAGAATTATACAAACTCTCTTGCAATTTAATTTATTAATTTCTAAGCTTTATTTTGTCTCAATTGATTATCAAAAATTTAATGTTTTCAGTAACCTGTAACCTTTTGAAACCACCATTCAAACGTTTGAATCTTTTTAATTTCTGATCTCTCAACCCTGGGATCCTCAGGTAATGACTTTATATCCCTACAGGGGAATATTAAGGCAATGTAGTGGTCAGCAATGCTTTGACTATCATACTTGTAAGGGGTGGTAAAAGGAGGGAATTTTGGTGGAAGGTCTATAGGGAGGAGCAAAAGGTGATATTGAAATCAGAGAGGCCTCAGGTGAAAGGGAAAATAAGAGGAATTCCCACTGAGTCTACTATTATCAAAAGAGATGAACTTGAGGTCCATATTTATATGCACATGCTAGTATCGCCATAAGCTACACCCATTATCACAGGGTATAGCAGGTCATAAATTGCAAAGAAGTGGCCACAAAAGAAAATTTTCATGAACTAAGGAATGTACTGGATGCTATATGGTCTGATATTTAATGGGTTAAGAGGAAGCGCCAAGTATTGGATAGGCCACATCTGTGTCCAGATCTAAGAATTGTGAAACTTTGAGATTTAAGAAGTTGACAGCTGCCCCTGTGTCCAGGAGAGCCTTCACAGTAACCCCATGTGACACAGTGTAGAAGGTAATAGTAAACATAAAGTATGCTTATTTTCTTTATTGAGTGCTGAGATCAAGAGAGCAGAGGGAGTTGAAGCAGGGTCTGGATAAGAAGTGGGCTCTTAGTAGGCAATGAGCTGGGCTTCTCATTTTTTAAAAGATCATCTACTAGATCATTCTAGTTTGATGTCAGAGTAGGGTTTGTAGGGTTCAGGGATATAACCATCTCCTCTGTATTAGTGGGAAGAGAGAGCCAGGTCTGGCATGCCAATGGGATTCAAGTGAGCCTGAAAACTGGAGGGCTTAGGCAGGGACAATAACATGACCCCAGATGAGCTTTCTCAGGCCCCTTACTCCCAGATGAAGAGGAGGTGGGGGCTTTCAGAGAGCCTGGACTGATATAAAGGCAGATGTCTGAGATGGTGCAGTAACAGCCACCACAGGTGTATTGCAAAGTCCCTTTACACACTACTTGCACAGGTTTATAGTTAAATCATTCCAACTACTCAGACTGGGATAGCATAATATATAGTTAATATATGCATTAAGCTTACTAAAAATTTGATAGTCAAGCTACTTCAAAGATTTTAATCTAAGATATTAAATTAGCAGTAATAATGATAGTTTATTTAAAATAGATTTTTAACTTTATTCAAGGTGGGCTGACCTGGGGATGATACCACACCAATTAATGGGAAAGGAGGATAAAATCTGGAAAACCTCTATGCATGGTGTATGATAGGCCAGGAACTCCATGGACCGCCTTTGCTATTTGCTATCTTGGTTTGGGACATTGGTGCGCAATGCCAACACAGTCATAATTGTCCCCTACCCAAAGTTTCTGTACCAGAATCAAACTTGGGGAGGCAGTGGTAGAGGTTCCTACTCTACCACTAGAGTATCCTCCCCTAGTTTATTTAAAATAATTATAAATTATTTACAGTTAGATTATTTCATTCAAGATTCATCAGATCTCAAGTTTATGAAGATTGTCAACTATTTTGGATTATCATCAACTTTTCAATTAGAGATTATGAAGAAAGCCAATCTGTTGAATAAAGGTATTTATAAGGGGTTGTATGGTCATACATTTAGTGTTATACAGGTAGATTGCTCAGTGCTTTATTCTTATGTTAATAATTATTCTGGGACTTTAGCTATATAAAAGATTGATTGGTAATAAATTAGGAAAAATGAAACTTTATTTTTTTTAGAAATGAATAATAAGTTGGAAACCCAGAGTTGAAGCTTCATTAACCTAAAGCAAATATCAAATGAGCCCCTCTTAATCCTTTAAATGGATTTGCAACTATTTCTTCAGGGTTGTTAGGCCTTGATATAGACCCAAAGTATCAGAGAAGGGTTAAAAATGACAAACTAAGGTAGTTTATATGGACTTCAGTCTGGAGAGCATTGGCTTTGTATTAGTTGCAATTTTTTAAGCCATTGGTAGTCTATATTTAGTTTTGGTTACATAATCAACAGAGGCGGTGGCTTCATTCATAATGATGATGTGGTATTGGTGGATCAGGGTGCAAATTGAGAAGTTGGCACTGCCTCTAGTATTTTTTCCCATTTTCAGTCACTGGATGGTTTTTGATGAATTAGTTGTAAGCACTGTCACTGAAGAAGTGCACACAGCGCAGGGAACGCCATAAATCCAGGTAGTGTGCTTATCAAAGAGGTTGAAATTAGATTGTAATATTTATAAAAACAGAACAGCATTCTGAGAAATGATGGTGAAGAAGGAGTGGAGACTGTGTAACCCCATGCAGTAGATGTTCATGAGGTAGCGCTAGTGGTTGGTCTGTTTCAGCTTACCCCAGCAGGTTGCTATGTTGTGGAAGTTAGAGTGCACCACTAAAAGAAGCTTGATGATGATAGAGATATCATGTTTGAACACATGTGATAGGGAATTGGAGGAACTGCTAATAAAGCATAGGGCAGTGGGCTGAGAGGTTCCAGTAGAAGTTTGAGCCACAATTTAGTGAGGGTTGCAATGACATATATAATCAGCAATGGCTGGGGGTTGTCCTTAGTAGCCTTGACAAGAGCAAAGCTGAGCTCATAACTCTGGTAGATGAAAAGGATCTTGAAAAGGGACTCTAACAGCTTCTGGTCTAAATTGTTGTCAATCTTGCTGCTGTATATGGACTTCACTAACGTGCAGAATGAAAAGATGGTGGCTGCATGCTTGGTGTTAGGAAAAGCTTCAACGTCCATCTTGAGGTAGGATTAGGTATTCATAAGGTAGCTTTTAATGGAGATGAATTTATCTCCTCAAAGGGTAAGTTTAGCTTGCTCTTTGTGGCAGGCTGACTAACTAATTAGATTAATTAAACGTTTTTATTCTTACTCCTTGGTGTTGCTATTCTTATACTTTGGATCAAGTGGTTCATATTAGAACATAATTGTATAGTAATTTGTTATTTAGGCCACCATAAAGTTTGGCTAAATTGGATTGACAAAGTAATTAAAATATCATCCTGACTTTTGGATAAAGTAGTTTAGCCTTGAATTTGATATTGTTGTAAAATTCATTAGCTGAACTCTCATAAATTTATTTATACTGGTTTGGAATATTAAAGTGTTAAGTTAAATTAGCTTGATTATCAATTAATTTGTTGGATGTTGAAATGGGTAGCAGGGCATTTTAATCAATTTTTTAGAAACTGTTATCATTTAACGTTATGATTTTGGAGTTATATTGGCATGATAATTGACTGAAGCATCTGTTTTGAATTTTACAGTAGATGGTGTATATTTAAAATTGATTAGATGGCAAGAAAATATTAAGTATACAAAATAAATTAATAGTTCAATTGGCTGACCAGATTATAGCCTTACAATCCAAGCTAATTTTAGGTGGTGTTTCCTCATTGGTTAGGTTCTGATAATTGACACTATTTGAGAATGAATTTTTTGTTTATAATTGGGGTCTTTGGGTTGACTAATTTTTAAATTAATCTCATTAATCCAATTGGTTGGGTAGGGGGCTTTACCTTTTTAGTATTAATGGAAAATTCTAAACAATTATAAAAACAAAGATAATTAATGATGGGAATATAATCAATTGGAAAGGAAAGTAAAATAGTTCTGGGGGCATCTGGCTCAGCTGGCACATGTGAATCATCATGATATTGTCAGGCCTTGCAAGAGAAAATAAATTGGGCATGAAGTCATTTGCCTTGGGTTGGTTAGGTATACTATGAAATGATTTCAGCTGCTCCTTGAAATAGTTGGTCGCACTTTAAGTGTTTGGCTGCTCATTGAAATGGCCAGCAGCTTTTGGATGGTTCTGAATATATTCTCATACTGGTCATCACTATCACCAATATCAGAGTATAGTCTTCTAGTTGGCTTTCTTTGAGATTAAAAGCCCTAAAGGACTCCTAGTGCAGTAAACTTTATGGGATGAAGGCCTGGGGTACTGCCCCCATTGCACTTGGGCTGCGTAATTCTAAGCACCACCGAAATGTGGGGCTAACCACAATTTGTTTGTAGCTCATACTTCAAAACTAATATATGCCCGCCCTGTTTAGGTACTGGGCAGACCATCTGCATCAGCCAGGACAGACATTATGCCTCTCATCTCTCTTGCAGGAGATAAGGCCTGATGACCCCTAGGTTTAAGGCCCCTAGGGGAGAAGCTGAAACCCACCCCTTTGTCACCTGATTTTTTAGTGTAGTTGTGTTCTCCAGCCCCTGTTTCTCCAGAAAGCCTTGGAGTCCTTTCAGATTAAACGCAATTTTCTTGCATGATTACTTTTGCCACTAGCCAGCTTATGTTGACTGAACTGGCAGCTAGCCAAGCTTCAGGCCAACTCAGCAAACCATGGAAATTGCAGGCAGGTGCACCAAAGTGCAGCCAACCAGAATTTTCCTTCCTTTTCCTGGGTTCTGCACCCATGCAACCCCAGCTCAAGGGTAAGCCATTTGACAGGCACCATGCCCAACTTGTGCTTCCCCCTGCCCATATTATCCCCTCAGGGAGTGGTAGATATCTATGATAACATGTCAGCACAGTCATCACTACCATTCTGCACCCCTTTCAGGCCACTGAAAGACCTGAACAGTGTGCCTCTTAAAGTTCTGGTGTTTGCTACTCACCCATGTTTCCATGGGCTTTCTCCAGCTGCAATATGAGGAAGCCCCAGCTAACCTTATCTAGCTCTTCTAGTTGGCTTTCTTTGAGTTTTTTGTGTGCCCATTATGGCACCCAGTGCATGCAACTTTGTGGGATGAAACCTGGGGTACTGCCCCCGCCACACTGGGGCTGCGCGAATCTAAGCACCACCAAAGTGGGCCCAACCGCGGATGGGGTGGCTCACACCACCCCTAAACTGACATATTCTTCACTGTTTGATATACCAGGTAGCAAAGGCTACCCAGCCAGTTCAGAGATATGCCTCCCATCCCTTACTGCGAGGAATGAGACCAGACTGACCCCCAAGTTGGACTTACTTGAGAGGAGGATTGCCATAGCTTTCTACAGATATTTCTAGCTGTCGCTTGACTATGGCCAGAGAGCTTGTTTCCTGGATTCCTTCTGAAGGGAAGCAACGCTGGTTTCTGGCAAGCCATAGACCATACATCACCTCCCCCCATATCGTGCACCAGACCCTGAACTCCTCCTTGTCTGCAAGCAGACTTGGTAGAGCATACGCAGTCAGGATCTCTGGCCATGCGAGATGACCAGAGGATAACTTACACCCTGGTTGGTATGCTTCATACCAAAGGAGAACACTACTCCACACAGCATCCGCTGCCAGACACTCTGTGAAGATGTGCTTTGCCATCTCCACCCCTCCACATACCTTACAGGCTTACAAAAGGTCATCCTCCTTGCACTTACTCCTCTTCTGCAGAGTCGCCCCAGTGACCAGGATGTTGCTGCGGAGTTGGAAGAGAAAGTTCTGAACTGGTATAGACCAGCATCCCTTAACCCTCCTCCCCCACAGGTCCATCAGGCCAGGTTGCATTTTGCAAGTGATCCAGGACAGGTATGTTGAGCAAAGCTCTCTGTCTTGTAGCTTCCAGAACCTGGCAGTTGTGAAATTTGAGAGGCAGACACCGCTACCTCCCCCCACCTTGAGCCAGTCCTGAAAGACGAAGAGGCTATCCCATCTGGAGTATCTCCAGCCTTCTCTTCCTTGTGGGAACACTCACCAATCCTGCCCTCCACAACCTTCTGAACAGGCTTCCCCAGCCTCTAATGCAACCAGAGAAGGAATTGCTTTCCTCCAGCAAGAAGGCAGTTTAGTTGCTTCCACAACATCCCATGCCTTCCTTACCAGACCCTTGGAGGTGCTGGTAACCTTATTGGCTGCTTCCACCCTAAGCACTCTCCAGCCATCACCATCAAGGAGGTCCCCCCAGTGGACCGCCCCAACAAAGTGCTTGAAGGCCTTGCGCAGACGAGGTTCCATCTCCAGTCCCTAAGATCCTCCCCAAAAAAGAATTGCCCAGATCCTTTCAATGGTCCACTCTCCACCTTCTAATCTACCCTTGCTTCCCGTCCAAGCTCTAAAGTAATCCTTCCAGTAGCCTGGTAGGTTTACCGCACTTGGAATGGCCCCTTGATTGATGCTCCAGCTAACATAGATCCTTGTTTGAACTGTTTTTGAAAGCCTTAGAGAGGTAGTCCTCCAGTATTGAAGACCAACAGATGGATTTTCCCTCCCAAGCGACCCGTGCAATCCATCTTATCTGCAGTGCTTTGATCATACTTCCAAAGTTAATCAGAACAATGCCTTTTTATTCACCTCCTGACACAAGTTAGAGTAACTGGTTTTTGACACTCGCCCTCACCAAATGAACTGGATGATTGAACTCTGTATTCTTTTGATGGAAGATGCCAGAAGTGGAACAAATCTGGCAATGTATCATAGTCTGGAAAGAATGAAAGAGTTCATGACAATGGCCCTGTCTCAATAAGATAAGTTGAGCCATTGCCACTTCCAAGCCGCTCTTTTAATGTCTGCTTCAAGTTTGAGCCAATTTCATGCAGCGACGCACGCCCAGGGATGGGACACCCAAGGTACAGAAACTCCTCCCCTGTTGCCATCCAGGGGATCAAGCTCTTTGGTGCCACACCCAACATCGCTGTTCTGCCAATGGGCCAAGCCCTGGATTTTGACAGATTGACCTTAGCGTTGCTTGCGTTCTGAAACATCTTCAGAATGTTCATCACCACCTTCTCCTCCTCCTTCGATGAAACATAAACCATGTATCATCCACAAACATTGAATTAGAGTACTCCTCTCCATTGATGGTAAGTTTCCTCCAGTCCGACTTTCTGAGAGCCACTGAAAGGGTCTCTATTGCAAAAACAACAAGGGAGATATAGGGTCTCCCGGAAGCACGCCCCTACACACCCTAAAGGGGTGGGAGAGGACCCCATTGATATTGACAGCTGATAAGGTCTTCTTATAAATTGCTTTAAGCAGTCTCAGCAAATTTCCCTTGATTCCAACCCTACTTAACACTTCCCAAAGAAACTCATGATTCACCCAATTATACGCCTTCTCTTGATCAAGAAACAGTAGCCACCACCTCTGGTCATACTGTTTACTTGCCCACTCTTCTATCAGGTGAAGCAGCATCAAGTTGTCATTAATTGAGCGTCCTGGGATGAACCCATTCTGCTCTTTCCCAACAACATCTGCCACAACCCCCTTTAGTCAATTGGTTAGGATTTTTATTAAGATCTTATAGTCAACATTAAGCAGGGTCAAAGGCCAATAGTTCCCCATGAGGGAGGGATCGCCCTTCTTGTACAACACCACCACTACACCCTTTGAAAACGCCATCTCGATTATACCAGAGGCTAGGAGTTGGTTGTACAGCTCAGCAAGCATCTCAGACATTTCTGCCCGGAATAACTTAATGAGCTCCAAGATCAACCCATCCTCCCCGGGAGCCTTGCCATTCTTGCCCTTGCAGATGGCGTCTGATACCTCCAATTTGTGGATCCTGCCACATAGGTGCAGCTGAGTCTCTTTGGCAGTACCCCCAGTCCACTTGAGAGTACTTTGGATGCCTCCAGGTCATTCTCAGAGGGGCCATAAAGGTCTTTATAGTAGGATTTGGCCACTTCAGCCATGCGAGCTGCATCCTTCACCTCAACTCCCCCATCACAAAGTGACAAGATCCTTGCTGAAGGTCTGAATGCCCCTACTGCCTTGCGGAGTAGGGCCACATTGCTGTTAGAATCCTCATCTTATCTAGACTTCCTTTGTTTGAGGCGGTCCACCATGAAGGCTCCCATTGATTTTTCATATAATTCAGCCTTGGCTGTGTAGGCAGATTCCCCCATGGCCATGGCCTGCTTGCAGGTACTTTTGAAGCTCCTCTCCAAGGTTTCATACCTTCAATGCATGGCCCCTAGCTGCCTCCCAAAGATTTCACAAGCCATCTTGAGATCAGCCTTCATCCACAACCAAGTTACTGGCGCATCTGGCTTCCCCACAATCTGGCTTCTCCACCAACTCACCTTCTTCCTCATGATATCCTGAAGTGGACTCCACTTCAGGAGTTCAGGGTTCAGTATCTAGATCCCTTTTCCTGCAGAAGCAACCCAAGGGTCACTGATTTGCAGTTCCAGGGGCCTGTGGTCTGAAGCACCTGGATCATGATTCCAAAGGATTAACTTGCAGCGACTCAGGAGAGGCTGGGGCACTGGCACAAGGTCAATGCGGGAGAAATGATCCCCCTGGATGTGAGTCCACCCAGTCTCTCCCTCCTCACCACAGCCAGCTCTCCACACATCCAGTAGGCCAAGGTTGATCATTGAACTGGTCAACTCGTGGGCTCCAATGTCAGAGCTCCAGTTGCCTGAAGCCCCAACCCTGTCATCCCTAAAACAGACACAGTTCATGTCTCCCCCCAGCACTACTGACCCCCCAATGCCTTCCTCCTGAATCCTTAGGCTGACCTTCTGGAAGAAGGCCTTCCATTCAGATCCAGAATTGGGCGCGTATATGCCAATAAACCAAATTGATTCCTCTCCAAACAGTGACATTACTGCCACTGCCCTTCCAGGAACCAATACCCTTTTATCCAACACCTTAACCTTGTCCGCCCATCAGACCAGGATACCCCCTTGGCTTCTCCCCCTCCCTCTTTCCCTCCCCTAAGGGTGAGTCTGAGTTTGGTTGATCCACCAAATGAGAGTAAAATGATTATCTCCGAGGGAACTGGAAAGCTCAGTCCTCTTCCATCCCAGGTTTGTACTTAGTCTCGGTGAGGAAGACAATATCTATCCCATGTTGTTGCAAGCGGAGTTTCACCTGCTGACACTGCTTGAGTCTATTCAGACCCCGCGTGTTAGCAAATTCAACCCTGATCACCATAGGTTCAAAACTGAAGAGGCCTCGGTGTCAGGATTGGGGGTCCCCATCCTCTTCCACCTCAGCTGGTTTAGCGGGACCATGTTTCTTCCTCCCCTTTTCAGTACTAGACTGAGCTGGGGGTGGAAGCTGCTCAGTCACAGCATCCTCCAGAAGCTTGCCATCGCCAGGGTCCTCGATAGACCCCTCCACTTTGGTTGGAGGCATTAGGTTATAAGGCATTGGCCCACTATTGCTAGCAGGCAACACCTCCCTCACCTCCGCCTCTTCCCCTATGGGCCTCGCGCGCTCTGTCACACCCACATCCCTTATGGTCACCCACCTCTTGCGCGATCAAATGATGGGGAGAACCCCATCTGTTTGGGAGGCGACCGCCTCCATATTGTCCTTTGCAGACTATGCCAGAGCGCCGCTCATCTCAATTTGGAGTCTCTCGCTTCCCTCACCTTCTGGGAGCATTTCAACTCCTTGTTGACCTTCCTCGCGCTTTTCAGCACTTCAGTCACCGCCTCCAAAGTGATGCCAGCCACAGCCTCCTCCCTTGCTTTGGCTGACATCTCAGTCAACTTCTCTAACGCCTTCTGGAGAGCCAACTTATCCTTCTCAGAGGGCGCCATCACTGGCACCCCCGCGCTAGGCCCGCTAGGCTTGGCCACTGCCTCAGGAGGTTGAACCTGAGGACATTTGGCTCTGACGTGCCCCTTCACCCCGCACAAGAAGCACCTGTCCAGCGGTACCACAGGGACACTCCAGGTCCTCACAGTGACTGAACGAGGCAGCTCCCCATATGATTTCAAAAGTTCAACCTTCAAAACCTAGTCTCCAGATCCTACAGTGAACTTTTTCAAGCTACCATCCTTCTGCTTTAAGTTCTTTACCAGATTGTTCTCATTAAAGGAGATCAATCTGCCAAAGCCTTTTAGCTGAGACATCATGGCCCCTCTATTGATCACAGGTGGTACATCCCTCAGAATGAACCTTCTGATCTCAGTTCCAATGTCAAAACATACGGCCTCCTCGTTCTTTGTGCTCAAACTGGCAGCCAAAACCTGTTCCTTTTGAAGCTTAGACTGGAAGGTCATAAGTTTCAACCCAGGAGCCAAACGTGAAATATGGAGTGAGGAAAACCCACACACCTCAATCACTCTGACCATGAGCATCTCCTTAGACCATTCAGTCTTCACTTCCATGGCATGAACCCTCTTGAGGCTCTTCACCATGCTCGCTGTCAGATCCTTGGATGGGCTGGAGTTCCCCACATCAAAAAACTTGGTTCTGACACCAAATCCATTAGCAGCCACCACAGCAAAGAAGACTGAAGCCCCCTCTAAAGCAGAAGCCACCCCCGCTGTTGATTTGTAAACAGAGTTGGTCTCTCCTGTTTTGTTTTGTGACGAAGTTTGCTCTCCAGGACCTTTTTGTGTGAGAACTATTGCAGCTCTTTTGGGTCAGTCCATCATTTTGGTATGTGAGTGCTCTCACCTTTCACTGCACCAGTGTTTGCCCACATAAGCTACTGGCCGCTATCCAGGTTTCAGGCCAGCCTAGAAAACCGCGGTGATTATTGTAGACAGGTGAGCTGAAGCTCAGTTAATCAGGATTGCCCCACTCTTGTCGCTTAGACTTGCTTTTGCAGTGCCCTGCCTTGTAGGAAGATGTAGTGTGACAGATGATTTACCCAACTCTTGCCTCCCCCTTCCTGCCCATATTCCCCCCAAAAGAGAGTGGAAGCACCCACAAGAACAAGTTGGGTCACAGTCATTAGCTTCAATCCCATTCCCCATCCAGGCCACTACCAGACCTTTCCAGGGCGCCTCTCTGGGTTCTGGTGTTGGCTACTCACTCATGTTTCCACAAGCTTTCCTTGGTTGCGCCACATGAAGGCCCCAGCTTACCCTACCTAGCTCCCTAGTTAGCTTTCTTCATTTTAAAATATGTCTTAAATTTTTCTGGTATAGCCAGTTGAAATATTGTAAAGTCCCTAGGCTCAGAAATATCATTCCAAAATTTATTTGACAGGATGCAAGGCTGATAGCTTTTAACCCAGAAATGGGCTAAAAAATCAACTTAAGATCATTTTTTAATTTTTTGGTTAATATAAAGTAAGCTCATTACCCCTTGGTGTTTAAAACCTCTTTTTCTTCTTCTGCTACAACCCCTGAAGTGTAAACTACTTTTGTAACAAGAAATTCCTTTATGATCTACTTGCACAGGTTTAAATTATCTCAATACACCTTCTTAGACTGGAATATCTTATTTTATAATCAATCTATGCTTTATTATTAATCTTTGGTATAATCAATCTACTAAAGATATTAAAAAGGGTTATTAAATTAGCAGTAATAATGATAGTTATCTAAATTGATAATGAGATATCTATAGTTAAATCACTTTATTCAATGATCATCAGAGTTCTTGATATAAAGATCATCAACTATAGTGAAATGTTATCAAATATAGTGAACTAGAGATTTTAGGGAAGCTAATATATTTGGGTTATGACTTTCAAGTAGGGGGTCATTTGGTTATTAATTTGGCATTAAACAGGAAAATTACTTGGTAATTTAAATTTTTGAGTTAAAATTGATTTTATGCCTTATCACTGATATACCATTAATTGATATTTAAATATCAATAAAAATAACTGAATCTGATAGAAACAAATAGTAAGTCAAAAACCCAAGATTGAGGTTTCACTCAACCTAGGGCAGTTTGTAACAACTGATGTGAGTTTCTGAGAAAGGTCTGGCCTTAATTGAGCATGACATAGAGAAGGTAGCCTTTAAGGATACAGGAAGCTGGTCCCAGGAGGGGTGGCTTGTGGAGGTTAAGTCCAGGGTGTAACGGATCAGGTGGTACCTGATCTGTACATTGCTGCAGATCAGTTAGTACTAGATCTGAATATAGAATTTATAAGAAGAAACCTGAATGAGAGGGAATTGGAACAAGAGAAATTTGACTGTAAAAGCTGAAATGCATCCAAGTCAATATGATGCTAGACTTATGAGCGGTATGGATGATGATTAAATGGGGAATGGAATCTTCACCCAAGATGCGCTGGATGGTTCAGGAGAGCTTAGCATAGGAGAAAGCTTATTTTATATTTTCATAAAGCACTATTTATTTGGGGATAGGCTGGCTTGAAGAGCCAGTTGAGTCTTCTACAAAATCCCTAAAAATCCAATAAAGATTTGGTTGCATAAGAAAAGAGTATTTTATTTAAAATAAAATAATCAGATTGAAGGCATGGGCTCCACTGGTGATCATGGTGTGACGTTGGCGTGGATCTTGGTACTCTCCTACAGCATGTGACAGTGATCTAAGGGCATATGGTAATGGCAGAACTCAGCGGATGGGTTTGGGGATTGGCTCTGGCAGGCTGGTCCCTAGTAGAGTCAGCTATGAGGCTTTTACCTTCCAAATTCCTTATGGAATATTGGCGTGAACCCATTTGTTACATTGAAATCAACTCAAATTTTTCTTGGTTTGGCCGTGAGTGGAAGGAGATGGATGTTATGGAAGGGGAGGAATGGACTGACTGTGAGTTGAAGGAGGTGGAGGTTCTGAAAGGGGAGGAATGAGTCTATGGTGATCCAAAAGAAGTATTGTGAGTGAAGTGTCAGATGTGGTTGGCTCAAGTGTCTGGAAAACCTGGGAATGAAGTGTACTGGGGGGCGGATGAAATAGCGCAGGCCATGGAAGATATCAAGGAAAATCAATGGAGGAGTATGGCGTAGGCAGTGGCCCATCAGGAACAGCAGGCAAATACCCAAAAGGCATCTGAAGGAGCTTTGGATAAGTTGTATTGGGGGCAGACAAAATGGTGTTAGCCATGGCGGATATTGAGAGAAATCTATGGGGAGGTGTGGAGCAGGCGGTGGCCCAGCAAAAGCAACAGATGGATCCATGAGGAACGTCCAGAGGAGCCATGGACAGAGTGTGCCAAGGGTTGGACGAGATGGCATGTGCCCTGGTGGATACCAAGGGAGAGCTACAGGGAAGTTTGGGTTGGACAGTGTCCCATCAGAAGCAACAGGTGGATCCATGAAGAGCATCCGGAGGAGCCATAAATGGAGTGTATCAGGGGGAGGATGAGATGGCGTGTGCCCAGATGGATTCTAAGGAGAAGTTATGGGGATGTTTGGAACAGGCAATGGTTCACCAGAAGCAACAGGTGGATCAGCGCAGAGCACTAGATCCAGAGCTTGGGAGATGGGCGAAGGGCTGGCCACATGCATGTGTGAAGTGGAAAGGTGATCTGGAGGAGGAGACGACGTGGAAAATGGAAGAAGTTGGCATGCAGTGCCAGGGGATGGTCCAGGGATTCCAATCTTCACTGGGGGTGATGTAATGGATCAGGTGGTACCTGATTCATACATTGCTACAGATCAGTTAGTACTAGATCAGAATATAGAATTTATAAGAAGAAACCTGAATGAGAGGAAATTGGAGCAAGGAAAATTTGACTGTTCAGCTGCTGAAATGCATCTGAGTCAATATGATGCTGAACTTATGAGTGGTATGACCAATGATTCAATGGGGAATAAAATCTTTGCCTGAGATGTGCTGGATGGTTCAGGAGAGCTTATCATATGAGAAAGCTTATTTTATATTTGCAAAAAGCACTATTTATTTGGGGATAGGCTGGCTTGAAGATCCAGTTGAGTCTTCTACAAAATCCCCAAAAAAATCCAATAGAGATTTGGTTGCATAAGAAAATAGTATTTTATTTAAAATAGAATAATCAGATTGAAGGCATGGGCTCCACTGGTGAGCATGGTGTGGCGTTGGCGTGAATCTTGGTACTTTCCTATAGCATGTGGACAGTGATCCAAGGACATGTGGCAATGGCGGAACTCAGCGGATGGGTTCTGGGATTGGCTCTGGCAGGCTGGTCCCCAGTAGAGTCAGCTATAAGGCTTTTACTTCCCAATTTCCTTATGGAATATTGGCGCAAACCTGTTCATTACACAAGGCAGCCCTGAATTCAGAGTTTTAACTTTGTGAGGTAATGCTACTAAGGGGACCAGAAAAGCAAAAGCTCTAATGAGAGCAGGCATGTCTGAGACCCCCTGGCCTAAGGTAAATAGGTTGGGGTGACGTGAGGCTCTGGACTTCAGAGCTTGTAATGCTAAAGAGATCAACTCAAGAAAAGGTGTAGGGTTTCTTATCTGTTTGTGGAGCATAATACCACACACAGAAGCAAAATCCTCTTTGATTGCATCAAAAAGGGCCACAATTCATCAAGCATTGATAGGAGCAAATTCTGGGAACTCCCAGCAGCAAAACGCACCTGAAGCTTGCCGAGGGCATCTAAGACTTGATTTGATATCTTGGTAGAGGGTACTAGAGGGACCCCACCCCTGTGAATTTCACTGAAGAAGCAGTACTTGATGTTAAATTGTAAAGCTGTGCTAAATGCTAACAGAACCTGCTTGCAGGCCTGCATATGTGAGACTAGTGACCAGCAGTCAAAGACCAGGTCAAAAAGTGAATCTAGTTTTATAGTAATCAATTAGGAAATTGCTTTTCAGGTTTTAAAGAGGAAGATGGAGAGCGCTAAAGTTAATGGCTAGTTCATTATGTTATGAAAGAAGCTGATTAAAAGAAGACTAGGCTTCCAGTCAGGGTAATAACTCAATGGGGAGCCCAGAATGCCAGGAACACAGCTGTCCTAATGGCTCTGAAGAGTGACGTTCTATGGTTTATGTGAGGGAAAAAATAGCTCAGGAATGTACCAAAGGCTCCATGACAAACCAATTAGATGCAATGGGGCAATTGCAGGTCAGGCTGGAGCAGCCTCAGGGGTAAAAGTGGCAAGGAAGACAACTTTGCTAGGTTTTACAGGTGCTGGTCTTTGGTTACAAAATCATGGTAATTTGAGTTGAATGTTGAGCTGCAAGTGATCACTGGTCTCTCAATAATCAGATTTATAATTGAGTTGAAAAATATTCAAACCTAATTGAGTTGGCACAAATTCATGTTCATGTTGAGCTCTGGGGCATTTTGCAGTTGTTGACTTGGTTTGAAATTCTGCGCAGGGTTGTCAGAAAGATGGGTGTTGGATTGGATCTGCTATGTGGGCAGGGATGAGGGCTGCCTTATGAGGGTGGTTTATATAGTCCAGTTATGGAGGCTCTAACGTATTTGGCAATTGGGCATTCCTTGCTTGAAAGAGTTATGTCAAAGTTAATGTAGTGGGAGGATACTTGATGGTCAAATTGCGCTGAGCCAGTGGTGAATTGACGGGGAAAATATTGGCTGAGGGGGTGTGCAGTGTGCATGGCATATCAAGGATAATGAAAAGGGATGTAACTTCTCACAAACTCAGCTACAGCGCAAAAAGTTGCTGAATTGATGGATCAAAGCTCCCACTCTATGATCAAAAGTACTGTTATGTGGATAGTGATGTGTTAATGGATTAATTGGGAAACATCTGGAAATGGTGTGGAAGGTGAAGCTCTTGAAAACAAAGTAGAAAGTGGTAGTTTTATTTAAAAAAGATAGAATGAAAAAATGAAAAAAGCAAATGACCCTAAGGAAGGGCTGATGCCTTTATATGTGTGGGAAGAATTGGAAAGGAGCTCAAAGCAATAGATTGGGCCTGGGACCCATGAGGCATATTCTGATTGTTTGTGCTGAAAAGAGTGTTATAGGTTGGTGGAAAACCTCTGACAGACAATTGCCTTCTTGATTAAGGGAGAAGAATGTTTTGGGTGCATATAGTCCAAATTTTATTATAATGAGCTGCCACCCTCTCAGCAGATTGGTATAACCCAGAGTAACTGGTTTACTCCTTTCCTTCAGCAAATTAGGCTGGAGCAAGTTTCCCTCATCCCCTCTAACCCTTGGCAGAATAGGGCACCCAAGTTGGAGGTTTTCCCAAGCACTAACTCCAGTTCAGTGCTTTTTTCTATGAAAACCACCCCCTTTTATAAGCTTGAGGGGGCCCCAAAGGGTGCATGATTTTACACATCATTCAAAAGCCAGAGCATGCAGAGATCAGCTGTGAAGACACTATTTTTAAGAGCAATGAATGAGTGAACTACATTAAAACTTTGCTTCATGGTTTTCATATCTGTGGTCAACCAATCATCTAATATCATTTTAAATTAAGGTGAAAAGTTTTTTATAAGCTCTGATAGGCCAGGTTGTCCTCTCATCAAAGCCTCAATGCCCCCCGCCTATAATGAATTTCTGACTATACTTCATTATTATCCTTTAAATCTCCTAAATACTGGGAGAAGGCTTTTTAATATTGGATCATTTTTCACACCCAAGCACCTGATTGGGAATAAAATATTTATAGGTTATTCTTAAAGTTTTATGTATTATAATTGCAGTCAGATATTTTGGCATTTAAAGTTTGATATGTTTTTATAGTCCAGCTGATTAGGCACCTGAAAGCAACTAGCTACCAGGATTCCAACAACCTCCAAAGTTTTAGAGAACATTTTAAATATATTTATATGGATAAACTTATTGATGAATAAATTATACTGGTAGGATAG